>JAJQKJ010002530.1:0-62780 GCA_029574335.1 Rana kukunoris
TGTGGGGGGCAGGGTGGGGGGGAGAGGTTGACTGTGCAGGTGGGGGAAGTGACTGTGCAGGGGGGGTGGGAGATGTGACTGTGCATCAGGGGGGGAGAGGTGACTGTGCAGGGGGGGGAGAGGTGACTGTGTAGCATGTGGGAGACCAAACCTGGGGTGGTGACTGTGTAACATGCGAGGGGGGAGAGGTGACTGTGCAACATGCAGGGGGTCCAAAGCTGGGGGTTTATGTAATGTGTAGGGGTCCAGAGGTGCTGGGTGATGTGTAATGTAAAGTGCCCAGAGGTGCAGGGTGCTGTGTATGGTAAAGGGGTCCAGAGGTGCAGGTGCTGTGTAATGTAAAAGGGTCCAGAGATGCAGGTGCTGTGTAATGTAAAGGGGTCCAGAATTGCAGGGTGCTGTGTAATGTAAAGGTCCATAGATGCAGGGTGCTGTGTAATGTAAAGGGGTCCAGACGTGCAGGGTGCTGTGTAATGTAACAGGTCCAGAGATGCAGGGTGCTGTGTAATGTAAAGGGCCAGAGGTGCATGGTGCTGTGTAATGTAAAGGGGTCCAGAGATGCAGTGCTGTGTAATGTAAAGGGGTCCAAGGTGCAGGGTGCTGTGTAATGTAAAGGGGTCCAGAGGTCAGGGTGCTGTGTAATGTAAAGGGTCCTGAGGTGCAGGGTGCTGTGTAATGTGTAAGGTCCAGATCCAGAGGTGCAGGTTGCTGTGTAATGTAAAGGGGCCAGAGGTGCAAGGTGCTGTGTAATGTAAAAGGGGTCCAGAGGCAGTCTGTGTAATGTAAAGCCCAGAGGTGCATGGTGCTGTCGGTGTAATGTAAAGGGTCCAGAATTGCTGGGTGCTGTTGTAATGTAAAGGGGTCCAGACGTGCAGGGTGCTGTGTAATGTAAAGGGTCCAAGATCAGGTTGCGTGTAATGTAAAGGGGTCCAGAGGTGCAGGGTGCTGTGTAATGTAAAGGGTCCAGAGGTCCAGGGCCTGTGTAATTTAAAAGGGCCCAGAGGTGCAGGGTGCTGTGTAATGTAAAGGGTCCCAAGGGCAGGGTCTGTGTAATGTAAAGGGGTCCAGAGGTGCAGGTGGCTGTGTGTAATGGTAAAGGGTCACAGAGGGTCAGGTGCTGTGTAATGTAAAGGTCCAGAGATGCTGTGCTGTGTAATGTAAAGGGGTCCAGAGTGCAGGGTGCTGTGTATTGTAAAGGGCCAGAGGTGCAGGGTGCTCTGTAATGTAAAGGGGTCCAAAGGTGTAGGGTGTTGTGTAATGTAAAGGGTCCAGAGGTGCAGGTGCTGTGTAATGTAAAGGGGTCCAGAGGTGCTGTGTAATGTACAGGTTCCAGAGGTCCAGGGTGCTGTGTAATGTAAAGGGGTCCAGAGGTGTAGGGTGTTGTGTAATGTAAAGGGGTGCAGGGTGCTGTGTAATTAAAGGGGTCCAGAGTGCAGGGTGCTGTGTAATGTAAAGGTCCAGAGATGCAGGGTGCTGTGTAATGTAAAGGGGTTCCAGAGATGCAGGGTGCTGTTAATGTAAAGGGGTCCAGTAGATGCAGTGCTGTGTAATGTAAAGGGGTCCAGAGATGCAGGGTGCTGTGTAATGTAAAGAGAGTCCAGAGGTGTAGGGTGTTGTGTAATGTAAAGGGGTCCAGAGGTGCAGGTGCTGTGTAATGTAAAGGGCCCAAGGTGCAGGGTGCTGTGTAATGTAAAGGGTCCAGAGATGCAGGGTGCTGTGTAATGTAAAGGGGTCCAGAGGTCAGCGTGTTGTGTAATTAAAGAGTCCAGAGATCAGGGTGCTGTGTAATATAAAGGGTCCCAGAGGTGCAGGGTGCTGTGTAATGTAAAGGGGTCCAGAGTGCTGTGTAATGTAAAGGGGTCCAGAGGTGCAGGGTGCCTGTGTAATGTAAAGGGGTCCAGAGGTGCAGGGTGCTGTTAATGTAAAGGTCCAGTGATGCAGGGTGCTGTGTAATGTAAAGGGGTCCAGAGGTGCAGGGTGCTGTGTATTGTAAAGGGGTCCAAGTGATGTGTAATGTAAAGGGGTCCAGAGTGTAGGGTGCTGTGTAATGTAAAGAGGGGTCCAGAGATGCAGGGTGCTGTGTAATGTAAAGGGGTCCAGAGTTCAGGGTGCGTGTAATGTAAAGGGTCCAGAGGTGCAGGGTGCTGTGTAATGTAAAGGGGTTCCAGAAGTGATGGTGTTGTGTAATGTAAAGGGGTCCAGAGGTGCAGGGTGCTGTGTAATGTAAAGGGGTCCATAGGTGCTGTGTAATGTAAAGGGTTCAGAGGTCCAGGTGCTGTGTAATGTAAAGAGGGGTCCAGAGGTCAGGGTGCTGTGTAATGTAAAGGGGGCCAGTGATGCAGGGTGCTGTGTAATGTAAAGGTCCAGAGGTGCAGTGCTGTGTATTGTAAGGGGTGTTCCAGAGTGTGTGTAATGTAAAGGGGTCCAAGGTGTAGGGTTCTGTGTAATGTAAAGGGGTCCAGTTGTGAAGAGGTACAAAATAGTGACAATGAGATATTGGGGAGTGCAGGGGCACAGCGGGGTGTGTTTACATTTTAAAGTGGGTGGGGTGCCAGATATAGAATCCGCCCTGTGTCCAAATGCACTAGGTACGTCCCTGTCTGGAGGTACCATGATGACCGGCCATTGTGGGGGCGGGGGGCGTGGGAAACAGTACAGGTGTAGGGAGCTCAGCCCCAACAGGACCACATGAGTTCCCTTGGTGATAGTGTCTCGTTCCTCCCTTCTCCTCCAAACTTGTCCTGTGATGTGCCCTACGGTGTACCCCCCCCCCCAGATGTGCCATACTGTGTGCCACATGCCCAGTGATGTGTCCTTTGCTCTTTTATGTGCTCAATGCCCTGCTGTGTACCACCTGATGTGACCTACTGTGTGCCCTGTGATGTGCCCTACTGTGTACCACATGCCATGTGCCCTGCTGTGTACCGCCTAATGTGCCCTGTGACCCTTGATGTTCCCTACTATGTGCCCTGTGATGTGACCTACTGTGTGCCCCATGCCCTGTGATGTGCTCTGTGCCCTGCTGTGTACTCCCTGATGTGCCCTGTGCTCTACTATGTGCCCTGTTGTGTACCACCTGATGTGCCCTGCTGTGTGTCCTGTGATGTGCCCAATGCCCTTCGATGTTCTCAGTGCCCTGCTGTGTACCCCTGATGTGCCCTTTGCCCCATGATGTGCTTTCCCGTGTGCCTTGTGTTGTACCCTACTGTGTGCCCCATACCCTGTGTTCCTGCTATGTGCCTTTCTGTGTGCCCCATGATTTAGGTAGGTAGGGCTTTGTGTAGGTGTGAGTGGGGGACACAGGGGGCCCCATGATCTTCTATTGCCCGGGGGCCCCATGAGTTGTCAGTCCGCCCCTGGGGGCAAGTTGTCAAAAAAGAACTGCCAGTGATTTTGGGGGATAAGAGCATCTGTATGTGTAGGTCACACTTTGGGAGGAGGGGAGAGAAATTGTGCTGGAAGAGGGGGTTGAATAAAAAATGATTTCTCTTCCCTCCTAAAGTACCCCACTAGCACATACAACATGCTCGTATCCCCTAAGATCACTGCTAGTATTCTTTTTTCACAACTTGCCCCCTGTCTCTGTGTCTCCTTCTCCTGCAAGTGCCAAGCATTAAGATTGTGTACCAACCTCAGATCAGCATGTGCCGTCCTCCTGTTGATTGCAGTGTGTCCATTCTCCTCCCCCTCCTTCCCTCCTGACATCCGAGCCAAGGAGGGGGGGCTTTAATCGTGAGTTAGTGTGAGAGGGAGAGATGCCTAGCAGCTGTGGGAACAGAAACACCTCACAGCCAAGCAGCAAGCCAGTCACTGGAGCGGAGGTGAGAGAACCAGCATGACTCCCCAGCAGCACTAGCGCGGAGGAGGAGAAAGTGAAATCTTCCTCTGCTTGCAACGTGGGCAGTGACGTCATTGGTTGCCAGACGCCAAGCGGCTATAGCAACCAGTGATCTGGAGTAGGTGGAGGAGGTGGGGGCTAGTTCACTCACTCCCTGCTCATTCCTCCCAGGCTCCTACTCGCAGTACATAGCTGTATTTGCGACTGAGTGACTGTTACATACACTGACATCGTGTATGTTAAAGGAGCACAGCAGGGATGATTAGGGTGTGCCTGGGCACACCCGGCACACCCCGTGGGCACGCCTATGCACCTGAGCACAGATAGTGCCACTGTACGTGTGCTGCTATATACCACCTGAGCACAGATAGTGCCACTGTACGTGTGGGAGGGGTTGCAAGTGAGGTGTTGTGCCCAATGCACAATTTTTCAGCCCCTGTTTAACAGGGGCGCCTAATAACAATTTTTGATGCAATACTTTGCACGTGGCTCCTTGTTGCGCTCCAATTACAGTATGTTTGAGGGGTGCCCTTTTTTCTAAAAAATGTCTTTCACACAACAATAATGGCACCCCACCACCGCTAAAATATTCGACATAATGTTGCCACACAGAACTTGCGCAAGTAGCATTACTTACTTTTTTTTTTTTTCCTTTCATGTTGTGCAGGGACATTTCTAAACACGTGCCACTACTATAGACACCCAGCAGGTGTGATATCTAAAGGAATTTTTTTTTTCACTTTAACCACTTCCATACCGGCCTATAGGGGAATCACGTCATGGTGATCCCCTTGCCGATGAGACAGGACGTTGCACAACGTCCTGTCTTCACGGCGTTCTAGGGCGCGCGTGCGCCGCCGGCACCACCCGCGATCCCGCGCGCGTGCCCGACGGCCGTGATTGCCGCCGGGCACCCGCGATTTCCGGAAATCACGGCAGGAGTGTGGATCTGTGTGTGTAAACACACAGATCCACCTCCTGTCAGCGGTGAGGAGACTGATGTGTGTTCCCAGTACAGAGGAACACACATCGATCTCCTCCCCCTGTGAGTCCCCCTCCCCCTACAGTTAGAACATACTTTTAGGACACATTTTAACCCCTTCAGCGCCCCCTAGTGTTAACCCCTTCCCTGCCAGTCACATTTACACAGTAATTAGTGCAGTTTTATAGCAATAATCGCTGTGTAAATGTGAACGGTCCCAAAAACGTGTCAAAAGTGTCCGATATGTCCGCCGCAACGTCACGGTCACAAAAAAAAAACGCAGATCCCCGCCATTACTAGTAAAAAAAATTAAATAAAAATGCCATAAATCTATCACCTATTTTGTAGACGCTATAACTTTTGCGCAAACCAATCAATATACGATTATTGCGTTTTTTTTTTACCAAAAATACGTAAAATACGTATCGGTCTAAACTGAGGGGAAAAAAAGTTTTTTTTAAAAAAAATATTGTGAGATGTATTAAATAATAAGGAAAAAATATTGTGTTTTTTTTAAAATTGTCGCTCTTCTTTTGTTTATAGCGCAAAAAATAAAAACCGCAGAGATGATCAAATACCACCAAAAGAAAGCTCTATTTGTGTGGGGAAAAAAACATAATGATTTAATTTGGGTACAGTATTGCCTGACCGCGCAATTGTCATTCAAAGTGCAACAGCGCTGAAAACTAAAAATTGGTCTGGGCAGGAAGGGGGTGAAAATGCCCTGTATGGAAGGGGTTAAGCATCATTAAAATGGCTGCTCCGCAAAAAACGGTCGTTTTAAAAAAAAAAAATTCCATTGATACATGTTCCCTGGGGCAAGACCCGGGTTCTGAACAACGTTTTCCAACATTTAATTGAATTTTGGTCTTTAAAATGACCGTTTTTGAATTCGAACGTTCGGGTCCCATAGACTTCAATGGGGTTCGAAATGTTCGCGCGAACCCGCGGTCTGTTCGAACGTTCTGGTGCGAACCGAACCCGGGGGTGTTCGGCTCATCCCTACTCAGAACTAAACAAAAATTTCTCCAACTTGTCAAGGAGTGGAGTAAACTACATCCCACAATTGTATTGTGGAGGAATAATCTGCAACTTCCAATCCCAGCACACAGAATTTAACCTGCCTAATTCTTTCAATACTTGCAACTTACAGTAGGCACACAATTGCAGTGCAGCTGGCGACCTCCACCTGGGAGCTCCCTAGACCTGCGGTGCTCACCCAACTAGTTGGGACATCATCTAGGAAGGGACAGATTTATTCTATATATAACTCCCTTCTTGGGCATGTTTCTAAAGCAATGACTCTGAAGTGTAAAACTGACTAGGGAGTAGACATAGGCCATATTTCCGATGAGGAATGGAACACAATATTAAACAATGTACTTAAAGGGGCTGATTTACCAAGCCTTTGCTCCATGATTCATGATTCATGGAGCAAAAACAGGAGTAAAAGCCTTTTTGACATTTACTAAAGAAATACTCTGGCAGAGCAGAATATTTATTTATTTACTATAATGCCTAGTGCGCCCAGGAGAGGGTGCATTGTGCGCCTCTATAGACCTAGCGCACAGCATTTAGAAATGTAAATAGAAGGTGTTTGGGTGGGGGGGGGGGGATGTGGGGTGATGTGGGAAGTGTAGTGACATGTGTTTGTTTAAAGCGGAGGTTCACCCAAAAATCAACTTTCTGACATTAGATCCAGCATACTGCTAACATCTGCAGTATGCTGTTTTTTTTTTTTCTTTTAAATTTGTGCTTATCGTTTTATGGGCTGTTGTTATCTGGCTCCGAGCGGGGAATCCTGCGGGGAATGGGCGTTCCTAAGCCAAGAGGAGTTAATTGACTGGCTGCTAAGGCATGTCACGCCTTCCAAAAATACCCGAGTGTCACTTCGGGTATTTTCGGAAGGCGTGGCACGCCTTAGCAGCCCGTCAATCAACTCCTCTTGGCTTAGGAACGCCCATTCCCCGCAGCATTCCCCGCTCGGAGCCGGATAACAACGGCTCATAAAACGATAAGTACAAAAAAAAATTAAAAACCCCAGCATACTGCAGATGTTAGCAGTATGCTGGATCTATGATGTCAGAGAGTTGATTTTTGGGTGAACCTCCGCTTTAAGTTTTACGGGGGCCGAATTGAAAGTGATATTTCTTAAAACGAGCCTGTACACCGCAAGTAAGCCTAAACCTCCGGGAGGTTTATTTGTGTACTGCGCATGTGTGCGCAGCAATTAGGGAGATTCAAGCACGCCTCTTCACTACGCCAGCAAAATCTTGGTAAATACTAATCGGCGTAGCTGCATTTGCGTGGCTTGAGGCAGCGCACGTGAATTCCCGAACCGTTTTCAGCTTACGCTGACCATTAAGGGGAACTCCTCACCAAATTTCAAACAAAAAAATGGCACATTAGGCCCTTAGGTTTGGTCTGGATTGTAAGGGGGAAAACCTACGCCGAAAAAATGGCGTGGGGGTTCCCCAATGGGGGTGGGGATGAGCAAGCGCCCCCTCCTGAGCCGTACTAGACCGCATGCCCTCAACATGGGGGAGTGTGTGCTTTGGGGCAGGGGGGCACTGCACCCCACCCCAAAGCACTCTTGTTCCCATGTCGATAGGGACAATGGCCTCTTCCCGACAACCCTTGCCGTTGGTTGTCAGACGGGGGCTTATCTTGGAATCTGGGAGCATCCTTTAATAAGGTGGTCCCCAGATGTCGGCCCCCCACCCTATGTGAATGAGTCTGGGGTACATCGTACCCTACCCATTCACCTGGGGGAAAATGTAAAGTTAAAAAAAAAAACACACAGATTTTTGTAGAAATGTATTAGTCAGCTGGGGGGTCTTCTGCTGGGTCCCCTTTATGCTTTAAGCTCTTTTACAAGGGGGGTGTAGGCCTGGTCTTCGCCATTTTCTGTGGGGGGGCGGTCTTCTCTCTTCTGCCGGGCCCCCGGGCCTGGGCTTCTCCTGGCTGTCTTCTCTCTTCTGCCGGGCTCCGGTCTTCTCTGCTGTCTTCTCTCTTCTCCTGGGCCCCGTGTGGGCCCGGTCTTCTCTCTTCTGCTGGGCCGCCCGGGCTTCTCTCGGGGCATGATGGGAATTTGATATCACAAAAGGTGGGGCCGCCGGGCATCACCCGGTGACCACGCCCTTTGCTTATATAAGTCATTGCGCACCGCTCAGACGGCATTACAGCGGTAGAGCTCGCCGTGTCAACATTGCTGGAAGAGAAGGAACAAGACACCGGAGAAGCCCTGGCCCCCACAGGCAGATCTGAACGGGCCGCCCATGTGAAAGAGCCCTAAGTTATATAAAGCTTGTATAGAGCAGTTGTTAGCTGCCCTGAGAGGAGGGCAGGTTGTTTGTGTGGGGGTTGGCTGGCAAGAATGTCTTTGCAAAACATATATGTTTTTGATCAAGGTTTTTTTTTGTCAATGTATGTTTTTTTTAGGGTGTTCACTGATGTATTTGTCTGTGCTGCATTATTTTGCTAAATATTTCTCAAGATGTTGTGACTAATGTTTCAATCCTGTGTCTGTGGGTCCATTCTGTAATTTCCAAAGCATAAACCATATTCTGTTTACTGTCTCAAATGAACCTATGTTTATTTGTATTTTTTATATTTATTTTTGTTTGTGTTTTTTTTTTTCTTTCCTTGTTTTGTTGACCAATAAAATTACTTTCCTGGTGCCTCCATGGCAGCATACCTGTGATAGAGCTCTGCCTAGACTCCTCCTTCAGGACTAGTGAATAGCATAAATTAAAGGCATAGCCCTTCCCCCAACATTCTCCTTTCTTTCCTCATACCTTCTTGTGCTGGTGAAGAGTAGATGTATGTCTATACCTGCAATCGGCAGCGTCCGCCGGGTTTAGCCTTTCCTGTGCGCAGTCCCTGTTCTTGGGCCACTCACAGCACTGATAAGACTGGGAACCCCTCTGTGGATCTGTTGGGGTCTTTTCGCAGAGTTTCCTCACAGGAACGCAGTCTGCTATTGCATCCATGATGAATGCAGTGGAGTCACAAAAGGATCGGCTCACATCTTTCCAGGCTGGTGGTTTCCATTTTATTTTTAGGCATATATTGTTTTTTTGTCTTTCCCCTCTCCCATCCCTTCTTTCCTTTAACTTGCCTGTCTCCTTTTAAAAAAGGTGTGCTTGTTGTCTTACTTTGTGATGCTCCCTTTAAGTTTGATGGGGCAGGTTTTTATCCTGACAGGCTTGCAGTTGTTGTTGGTTTCCCCCAAAATCAGCAGTGGGCTACAGTTTTGTTTTGTATATCACTCGACATCACTGCGGCCATCTAGGATTCTTGAAAAAGGGCCATATTTGCCCTATCCTTCCAGAATCAATTTGCAATGGTGGTTATTGGATTAGCCCATCCACCTGAGTCTATTTAAGTTCAAATGCAGGGTTAGCTGTCAGTCTCCTCAGCTGTCCCCTGCTAGGTTTCACTGACGCTGCTCTGTGGTAGGTACCTTTTTGTTTTTGTTCTAAAAAAAATGGTGATAAAAAAAAAAATATTAATAAAAAAAAAATGGATGTTTAAAAAAAAAAAAGCTCCATAGTTCCTTCCCCCCCCCCCCCCCCCCCCCCCTTTGTTACTAAATTTCTGCTGCTAAACTTCTGCCTAACTCCGCTATTAGTCATTTATCTTGCAACAAAGATTCTCACACTCCTATTAGGTATGTGACCAACTATATGTGAGTATAAAAAGAAAAAAAAGTGCGCTCACTGGTCTAATGCGAGTTCCTTACATCGTGGCCCTGCCCACTCCAAGAGGTCCAGAAAATCTCCAAGACACCATGATGATGACAGCTCAGACCGCAGGTCTCATTCTTCACGTCATAGATCAGAGAAATCAAGATCCAGAGGACAAGATCCATCCCCCCTCTACTAGGACCTATACAAAGAAGAAATGCTGGACAGGTGGGGCCACACCACTACCAGACAGAGTGCTCTGTAAGGACTGTTTTATGGACTATGAGTCCAGCTGCGAGCTAGTAAATCAGCACACTGTAGATCTGCTCAAGTGAACAATGAAGGACTCCTTCTCTGAGCTTGTGTGACTTTGGTCCCCGCTCAACCACTTCAGCAGATATCCCAGGTTCAGCATACAGAACCTAATCTCCCTGGTCCTTCAGCAGTCGGTACACCTCTGTCAATGTCAGGCTGACCAGCTAGAGATTCACCACCTGAAGATTCTTCAGAGGACTCTTCGGAGGAGTCAGAACCTTCTGGCTTCATTCTCTCCTTGGTAAAGCTGTTCATCCAGGCAGTCAAAACTGCAGTCACCTGAAAAGACACAGAAGAGCCTCCCCAAGAGTCTACGAGTTACTTCCCATTCCTCATAAGGAAGCAGGTTCTCTTCTCACTGATGGGCGACATTAGTCAGGTCATTTAGAATGAATAGTTAAAACTGATAAACTTTCATGGGGCCGGTTCAATAAACTATACCCCTTAACAGAGTCAGGAAGGCAGTCACTAAACTCCATGCCAGTGGTAGACGCGTCAGTGGTGCCACTTGAAAAACAAAAAGTGCCTTACCAATGGAGGATTCCTCTTCCTACAAGGACCCTCTAGACAGGCGAACCAACCTGGAGCTGAAGAGGAGCTATTTAGCCGCAGGAGCACTGTGTCAGCCAGCTATTGCCCTCACATCGGTATCAAATGCCATAAGATCTTTGACAGATAATATTGAGACGGCTTTGAGTCAGGATGTCCCCAAGGAGAATATAATTAAAGCCTTGGAAGAGCTTAGATTGTTGGCAGACTTTGTCAGGGTAGCGCCCATTGACACGATCAGGTGCTCTGCAAGATCCATGTTGCATTCAGTAATGGTAAAGAGGGCCTTCTGGCTGAAAGATTGGACAGCTGACTTATCCTCCAAACAAAATTGGTGCAAAATCCCATTAGATTGGAAAGCACTATTCAGAGACAAAACAGATAAGGCTATCACCAGGCTGTCAGGAGGGAAGTCTGGTATGCTTCCCCAGGACAGAAGGACAGAAGGATGCAAAGATTCAGAGGCGGGTCCTCTTGGTTCCGCCAGACAAATCCAATAGATTTTAGGTAGTCAAGACAGCCCAGAGACAACAAAAGACCTTGGAAAGGTACTCAGACATTCTTTTTTGAACAGGAAGATGAAGGACCTTTCCGGGTCCACAGGAGCAGAAGCAGTCTTTTGACGCCAGAGTAGCCCAGGCACTCCCGGTGGAGCCAGGCTAAAGTTCTTTGTCCCAGTCTGGGCCACATGCTGTCAGGACCCCTGGGTTCTGTCAACAATTTAATGGGGGCACCTTTGGAATGTCTCTCATCCCCCACCTCGGAATTCTTTCAAAGGAACAGAGATTCCATCCTCTCCACCGAAGGCTCAAGCTCTGTAAAACTTCTTAACGTCACTCCAGCTTCAGGGGGCGGCTGTTCTGGTTCCCTTGGCAGAGCGCTTCGCAGGCGTCTACTCCACCCTATTTCTGGTCCCAAAGAGGACAGGTGGTTGCAGGCCTGTGACAGACCTTTAGAGGCTCAGCCGGTATATCCACCCCGAAAGCTTCAAAATGGAGTCCCTGCAGAGGATTATTCAGGCGGTCCAGCCATTGGATTGGATGATTTCAGTCGATCTGCAGGATGCGTACCTTCATGTTCTAATTCTACCTGCATTTCAAAAATGTCTGAGATTTGCAGTGGGATGGACCCACCTACAGTTTCAAGCCCCGCCTTTCGGTCTGTGCACCTCTACCAAGGTATTCACAAGATACCAATATCCGCTCTGGTTCCCCTACGGGAGAGGGGTTCGAGGATATTCCACTACTTGGATGACATCCTCCTCCTAGCAAGCAATCCGGATCAGTTGGTATGTCACCGGGAAATTCTTCTACAGTCCTAATTCTTCTACAGTCCTAAAGAGCTAGGGTGGCTAATAAATTTCCGAAAAGAGTCAACTAGCACCCACATAGCAGATAATCTACCTGGGTGCAATGTTCAACACTCAGGAGGGGACAGTGTCATTACCACCGCCAAAGGCAAGGATTGTCACTCAGAAGGATCAAGGTCAACCGGAGCCAGTATCTGACAGCTTCACAATGCCTGAGTCTCATTTGCACAATGTCTTCTTGTATACCCATGGTTCCTTGGGCCCATTGACGCTGGAGGTAGTCCCAGACAGGCTTCTTGGTGCAGTGGAAGAAACAACGACTATCTCAGATGATACTGCTGACGGGAGTAATGCACAGGAGTCTTCACTGGTGGACAGTTCCAGAAAACCTCTCCAAACCTCGTCACCTGGTTCCCCATCCTTGGATCACAATTATGTCCGATGCAATCGGACAGAGCTGGGGAGCCCATAGCGGGGAAACCAGAATACAGGGTAGATGGTCATGTTCTACCCAAGGAGTGGTATCCAACATCTTGGAGATGAGGGCAGGCTTAGCACTAACTTCTTTGGCATCCCAAATCAGAGACCAGAGAATACATCTACGCCTAGATAAAAAGGCAGCTGTCGCTTATCAGCAGATGCAAGGAGGCACTCACAGCAGGTCGTTCCTCAAGGAGGTGGCGCTGATCATGCTTTGGGCAGAGAAGAACCTCCTGGACCCCAGAGCAATGTATCTGCCGGGCAGGTTGAACACAAAAGCAGACACGCTGTCCAGAAATTAGTGGGCTCTCCACCCCCATTGTCTTCCATCAGATTGCCAGCATATGGGACCCCCCTCAGGTAGACTTGTTTGTCTCCCCGAAGAATGCCAAGCTGGACAGATTCTTCTCTCGATGCCACATCCACAATTCAAGGCAGTGGATGCCCTGTCATGCCCCTGGAGGTTCGCCACGGCATATGCCTTACCTCCCAGGCCATTAATATTCAAATTCCTCCTGAGTCTCCTCAGCGAGTCAGTCCAGGTGGTGGCAGTACTTTCGTATTGGCCGAAGAGACTCTGGTTCCCTCTAGCCATGCGCCTCAGTGTGAGCTCTCCAATCAGGATCCCTCCTTTCCCTCAACTTCTGTCGCAGGGCAGTCTAGTTCATCCAAACCCTCAGAAGTTGAATCTTCGAATCCTGGAGGTTAAGAGGCGAAGGTTCGAGTCCCTAGGGTGTTCCCCGGGAGTCATAACAACCTTTTCTAAAAGCCTGAAAGCCTGAAATTAATGCCATATAAATCAAAAATCTGGGACAAGTTCTTGTCATTTGCTACCGGAAATGGATTTGATCCAATACTTTCCTCTATGTCCAATATTCTAGGTTTCCTTCAGACAGGACTTGATCTGGGGCTTGGTCTGAGCTCCCTCAAAGTGCAGGTAGCAGCAATCTCTGCCACAACAAGTAAGAGATAGGCGGAGGATCTCTTGGTAGTCACTTTCCTCAGAGGAGTATTGAAGATTCGTCCACCTGTCAAATGATCATTTCCTAAGTGGGATCTGTCCCTGGTCCTTGAAGTTCTGACTATCCCTTTGCTCCAGTGGAACAAGTAGCAATATGAAACCTGACACTAAAGACGGCTTTCCTGCTAGCCATTACATCTGGCAGAGGAATCTCGGAACTTCACTCCTTAGGGATAGGTGACGGCCACATCCTCTTCTTCCCCCGACAGGGTGGAACTTCGCCCTTTTCGAGGGTTCACACCTAAGATCGCTACTCCAAGCCACCTGTTGGAACCCAAGTCGCTACTCCAAGCCACCTGTTGGAACCCTGGGCACTACCAGTGTTTACAGACACAGGTTCAGAATCTTGTCGTGAGCTGGATGTATCCAGAGTGCTCAGGGCCTACCTAGAAGCTACCGACCCCTTCAGAGACTCTGAGAGACTTTTCATTGTACCGTTCAGTAAATACAGGGGCAAAGAAGCTTCCATCAGAACTCAGAGAGGCCCGGAGCAAAAGAAGAACAAGAAATAGGCGCAGGGCCGGCATGACAGGGTTAACAGAAACCCTTACAGGCTAGTGGGAGTGGTCATGAGAGGTGCAGTGGGGAGGGGAGGAGAGGCTATAAATTCCTCCTCCCCCCTTTCCTGGATAACACAGCGTGGGGAGAAAAGTTTTATCAGGTAGGATTTTGCTGCTGGGGGATTTTGGCTCTGCCTGAACTTTCTGGGGTTTGAGCCATGCTCGCCCAGCTGCATGTGGGGACCGATTGGCTTGGTGAGGGGTAGCTGCAGTCTGTTCTGGGGCCACTCCTCAACCGGGACGACAACCAGGACTTTTTGCCCGGCGGGGGGAGGGGGGGGGGCTAGCCACCTCCAATCCAGCCCGGAGGAGAGGGGGAGCTGTCGGGTTCAGAGGAGGAGTTTGTGCACAGGCCACAGTCACAGCGCGGGAGACGAGCATTTTGGCTGGTTGGGATTGCTTCCAGGCAGCCCGGTAAGGCGTTTTCAGCAATTTCATGGTGTTAAGAAATGCTGGTGTGTTGGTGGGGGGGGACGGGGGAGGGTGCCCGTAGTAGTTGGTAGTGCCCGCAGTGGCGGGGGGTAGTGGAGTAAGGCATAGTGCCAGGGGAAAAAAGGTTGGAGGGGATGCAGGTTACAACGGTTGTTTGGTAGGGTTGGAATCATTGGTGAACCAGTTCAGGGGGGGACACACAATCCCGACTTTGGCCCTGCGGCAGCTTGGGTGCCGGCAGGGGGGTATGGCTGGGGCAGGTTATGCTGCGCAATCGAAGGATATGGTGGAGGCGGCGGGAGACTCCGCAAAGAAGAGGGATCTGGTCCGGTTGTCGGACGCAAAAAAGGGGGAAGTGTATACTTGTTATGAGGCACCCTTGGGTATACATTTGAAGCAGGTGGTGAGAGAGAAGATCGGTAAGGGCGAATATGTAGAGATATTTGCGCTGTTGCCTCTGGAGAAGTTTAATCTGGACAGGGTTAAGTCGGTCATAGTAATTGGATCGGAGGCAATGGAGTGCAGATTACCGCTGGACACACTGTAAAGCCTCACGGCAAAAAAAAAAAATTGGCGAGATATTGGGTTCACAGAAAGTACGAATCTGAGCGCTGCAGTCGCTCCTGGGAAAACTTATTTTCGTTTGTCTTATGCTTCCTATGGGGCAAGTCTTTTGCGGGCGCCGCTCGGCAAGCACGGCGGGGGTTAAGTCACCCCAACACTTCATGAGGTTTTGTGAAGGAACACAGGGAGGACCTGTCAGTTTGTCACTCCGTTTTGGAGTCCTTTAACGGTATGGCTCTGTGGAGGTTCGGTCCGGTCAGCAATGTTGACATGGAACTGTTCACGGATGCGGCCGGGGGTTCGGGCTTTGGTGCATTCTTTCAGGGACAGTGGAGTGCGGGCCCTTGGTCACAGTCCTGGGTGTCAGCAGGGTTCAATAAGATCCTGGTTCGGCTGGAACGGTTTTCCAGTAGTGCTGGCGGTGGAACTATGGGGCCCTGCCTTCCGGGACCGGAAGGTCTGTTTCCATGGTGATAATCTGTGGGTGGTACAGGTGTTCAATAGGGACGGCATCCTCTCTCCCGGTTATTCGTCTTTTGCGGGACACCCGGTGCTGCGCTGTTTCCAGAGGTAGATGGTTGTGTATGTGGTGCATTTACCGGGAGTGGACTAGGTTGTGGAGTATGCCTTGTCTTGGTTTTCAGTGGGGACAGGTTCTGGGTTTGGTACGGGAGGTCCAGTGTGGGTGTGGAGTATTCAGTCGGAATCATCTCCCAGAAGGTCGGTAAAGTGAGGAAACATGGGTGGCCTGACAGGCGGCTGGTTAGTGTGGCAGATGCTGGTTCGGGAGGCGGTGGTGGAGCTGGCGGGGACCAGAGGTATGGGTCCTGATTCGGTATTGTTTGTCCAGGAACATGGAGGCTGGGATGTCACAGTTGGTACACGATAAGAAAAGTTGGTGAGTCTGGTATTCTCGTTTGAGTGGCTAGGGTGTCCAGAATTTTACTATGGTTTTTGGGTGCGACAAGCACTCAAGGGTTATAGCCAGCAGGGACGGGGGATGGATGCAGATGGATGCGCAGCGCTCGGTATCGTTACATCTTGAGAGGTGTTAGGTGGAATGTGGGGACATTGTGTTTATTCCGGTATGGGGTTGTGTTGTTCCCAGTCTGGCTGGTGCTGGAATTCTGGCAGGTACGCCCGGAGGTGGGCGGTTCATTTGGTTACATAAGAAGGGGGCTCCAGTGTCGCGGTAGCAGTTTGTGGCAGGGTTTAGGAATTGTTTGGGGGCATTGGGCCTCGTGGAGATGAAATTCTCGGGCATCAATGGTTGTATATGTTGCTTACTGTCTTTCAGGTACAGTGCAAGGATTGGTCTGGAGTAGGAGCCACTCCTTCGGGGTTGGGAGGGCTTGGAGAGTGCATGTATGACCGGTGGCCGACAGCGGGGGGTCCCGAGACAGCAGGCTCGTGTACATTGGTTGCGCTTCCCAGGAATGCTGTGGAAGTAGAGTGGTGTCGGAAGTGCACAGGTTTGCACGTTTGGACCGACCACTAGAAGTAATGGTTCTCCATGTGAGGAGAAAAAGAGCTTGGTGGAAGATCGACAGAGATGTGGTGGGGACACTGCGGTCAGTGGTCGTCTCTGAGCCAGCTTGTCGGCTTGAGGCCTATAACCAGAGTTTAGATAACGCAGTGCCAACCAAAATGTTGTTTGTGAGTAGAAACAGGGGCCTGGTGGTCAGGCATCTGGAGTTGTCTACGTGGAGACACCTTAGGGGTGATGGAGTTCACCGCACAGACGTTGGTATCGATATGATGGGATTTGGGCCCGTAGGACGGGGTACAGCAGGCATTGAGGGTGTGGAGGTGCGCCCAAAGGTAAGGTGTTACCTTGGGGTGCTGGTGGCGGGTGTTTGGACTTTGCAGAAGAAGAAATTACCCTAAATATGGATGCCATTACCCAGAGGTGGTATGGGTTCTGAAGGGGTGTGGTTTCCAGTCTACCAAGGTGTAGCTGGAATGTTGGTTTATGGGGGCACTGCGGTCAGTGGTCGTCTCTGAGCCAGCTTGTCGGCTTGAGGCCTATGACCAGAGGTGAGGTACCGCAGTGCCAATAAATGTGATTACGTTAAAAGGTTTTACAAGTCAGTGTTAGTGGTGCCTGCAAAGTCCAGCACTAGTATGAGAAGAACTGTTTTTCTCAGGAATTATATGGTTTATATGTTATTTATTATTGGAATTTATCTAAAATAAAGGAGGCTGCTACGGACAGTTTTTACTCCAAATTACAGTGTTGGTCTCATTATTATTAAAGGTTTAAGGGGGAGTATAAACAGTGGTTCTTAGCAGTAAGGCTTCATTTCCACTGGCGTTTTTACAGCTTAAAAACGCCTGTCCATGTTTTTTTTTTTTTTTTTTGAAGCTGGAGCTTTAAAAACGCCGTGGCCACGTTTTTGAGCGTTTTTGAGCGTTTGTGCACGTTTTTAATGTCTGGCGTTTTTACAGCTCTATTGCTGGAGCTTCAGAACGCACTGGTCCCGCGTTTTTTTTGCAGCTTAGCCATCTACAGCTCAAAAACGTAATGGTGGGCATGAGGCCATAGACTAACATGGACAGGTGTTTTTAAGCTGCAAAAAACGCAAAAGTGGCTGTAAAAACGCCAGTGGAAATGAGCCCTAAAGGTTATATCTGGGATACCATAGTCATGGCATCTTGGGTTGTAAAGTTAATCCAGAAAGCCTACAGTGTGAAGAATATCCTCCATCCTGAGTGAATGCTCATTCTACAAGAGTAGTCTCAGCTTCCTGGGCAGCAAGGGCTAATGTTTTGTTGAAGATGGTGTGCAGGGCCGCCACCTGGTCTTTTCACCATATGTTCCTCAGACACTACCAGATTGATCCAGGAGCTCTCACGACTGCAGTTCAGGCTGCTATGTCCTCTGCTAATTAAACATTTATTGTTAAGCATTATCCCACCCATGTTAGCTAGTTATTTATCACAGGTATGCTGCCATGGAGGCACCAGGAAAACGGAAAATTGTATTATACTTACCAGTAATTTTCCTTTCCTGATGCCTATCCATGGCAGCATACGCTCCCACCCTCGGTATTCTATATTACGGAGAATGTTGGGGGAAGGGCTATGCCTTTCATTTATGCTATTCACTAGTCCTGAAGGAGGAGTCGAGGCGGAGCTCTATCACAGGTATGCTGCCATGCATAGGCACCAGGAAAGGAAAATTACTGGTAAGTATGATACAATTTTTCATTTTCAAATTTTGAAATTTGTTCTTTGTTACTTTTTCATGCTACAGATTTTGACAGCTGCAGCTAAAATAGGCCTGATTGGCATAACTTATCAGTTGTGATTTATCTGGAAGCTCTTTTCCTGGTGCTTTCATGTGTGAAATGTTTGCTGTCATGTTTAGTCGCCATTATAGAAAAAGTAGTGCAGCGCAAAAACACATAAATAAATACAGTGAAAAATCATATATAAAATATATATAATAATGCAAAAAATATATATTAATAGTCCACAAAGTGCTTAAGTGCAAAATAAAGTCCAGCAGTGATATAATAAAGGTGAAACAAATCCAAAGAGTGATGTTCATATAGAAGAAACACCTCCACCGAATATCAGGAATGGTTTCTCACCTAAATCCTCACCTAAATCCAAAAAGGTCACACAGCATGGTATAATCAAAGGAAGCCTTCTATCCTCTGAGGCCTCGTACACACGATCAAATCTGTCTGCTGGAAACGGTCTGCTAGACCGTTTCAGCAGACAGATTCGATCGTGTGTACGGGCAAACAGACGGATTTGGCCACCCGACAGATTTCAAAGCATGCTTTGAAATCTGTCGGCTGGGAACCCGTCCGCCCGACATGTCTGCTGGTTAGTATGCTAACCAGCAGACATGTCTTCTCGCACACGCGCCAAATGATTTCGACGCATGCGCGGAAGTGTTTTACTTCCTGGTGCGGTGACGTGGCGGCGTCAATGTCACCGCCACGTCACCGACACGTCAGCGCGCTGTCTGCTGGCGGGGATTTTGGTTTGCTCGTGTGTACACGCGAGCAAACCAAAATCCCAGCAGACAGATTTGTTCAAATTGGTGGTCCGACCGATTTGAACAAATGGATTTACTCGTGTGTACAAGGCCTGAGACACAGCAACAGATAAAACAGCTCACTAGCACACCCGCAGACTCAGGAATGGGATAAGGCACTCAGGGCATATGCAAAAAGAAGGATAAAGGATTTGGTGCTCTCTGAAGCCAAACGTTCATTTTATTAAAACAAAGTAAAATACACTCACAATTAATAGCACTCTCAACTGAGTGCTAAGTAAAATACAGATCTTGGAAACCAACAGCTGGGATCTCACATGGGTTAGCGATCGCGGGTGACGTAATACGTGACTCCTCCCCCTCGTATGCGTTACATCCCTGTGGGCGGGACTTCATCAGCGTGGGGCAAGAAAGGAGAAAACGTAGACGTTGTGCTGTCTCTATTTAAAGCGTGCGGCTGTCATGACAACCATAACAGCACTCAACAGGACTGCACACCCATTAACTCTCACACACCCAACACAGATACTAACAAAGCAACCGCTCTAATGTAAAAAGTGCCTACAGTGAAAATGGTGTAAAGTAAATAAGCATCTAATTACAAGTCCTGTGAAGAGCTAGATTTAAAGCTCAAAACCATGGGCCAGATTCACAGAGCGATTACGCCTGCGTAACAGGAGATGTGCGGCGTAAGTCTAAATGTGCGCGTGCGTTTCGATGCACGGCATCCCCAAAACGAGATACGCAAGAAATCTACTTTTTTTTTTGTCCAGCGTAATTTCGTTAGACAGGCGCATCCATCCGCGCAAAACTGCGCTAGACAGACCATTGATTTGCTAGTCAAATATGCTAATGAGGGACTTACGGGGATCCACAAAAGAACGTTGGGGCAGCGCAGGCTACGCAGTGTGCGCAACAGCAAAATGTCCTGTCTAAAATTAGACCATATAAAAGCTGGTCTAAAAAGAGAAAAATCATCTACATGTCAGATAAAGCAACACTGTTAGTGAGGAGCTCAGCAGTCACACGTGTTGCACAACAATCTGTATGCCAACATGCCAGGGGCATCCATGCTCATAGCTATACTACTGACTTTAGATGATCAAAGAAGGAGGAGGGCACTGGATTTTTTTTTTAACTTTTTATTTGCTTATATAAACTTTACAATTTAATCTAATACAATATTCTTATCTGATACAAGCCCCTCACTCTTCACTCTTCACGGGAGAGGATATACTGCACACGCATAGACATCTATGGCATGAGTGATTCTGAGGTGTCTCGCATGCCATCATGGAATTAACCACAAGCTTGCAGGAGGACATCACCAGCCCAACACATGACACTACCTATGACACCCATGACAGCTACATATACAATCAGAGCCCCATCCCCACAGATTTCAAACAGAACATGTATGGGGACAGCTGGCTGGTTGGTGAGTGACATGGGTGGCAGGCATGACTGCCCCCCCCCCCCATGATGCACACATCACAAGGGGCACATGCACTACTAACATCCTCCTGTCTTTTCCCTTCAAGGTGACTCTGCATATGCACTGGGACCCCATCTCATGCCAGCTCACCTATGCATCTTTGCACGTTAAACACACACATTAATCATGGCACAATGAGAATGCATGCATGCACACCACTGTGGTCCCTAGCACACACACCCCACATCCTCATCACATTGGATTGGCACAAGCCCACCATGCAGGACTTGTGAGCAGCAACGCCACGCCAAGGCTCCAATTATGTCACTGTACATTCATACACCATTCACATGGACCTGGGGATGACTTCTCCCTGGTCCTGGGGAACCCTTCTCCACCAAAATTGAGGGTGACACCCCTTTTCCGGCAGGAATGTCACCCCCACATTCCCAAATCATACACAAACAGAACCGGAAAAAAAAAAAAAAAAGCCCAGCAAAAATATAATTAAAAAAAACAACAACAAAGAAAACACATAAAAGACAAAAATCACTCTGCAAAACAGTCCCCAAATATCTCAACGACACGTCACAAAGAAAGAAATAAACGCTAACAACAGAACAATAGCACCTTGCTGTATAGGAAGGGATACAAAGGGATGTACTTTTGCAATGGAAGTGCATTTGTGTCTGTCTATTTATGCTGTCTGCCTAGTTCAGCAAAGTTGCCTGGGTCTACTTCCAATTTCACTGATTGCGCTGTTCCCGAGTTGTGAGCATGCGCACAGAGGTGCTGACCATGGTCTCCTTTAAGCGCGCATGCGCGAGCCGGCCGGCCCTTCATTTGCATGGGGTCACGGCTCATTTCAATGTAACATGCCCACGTCCTTCCCAATTTGTATTACTCCGCCTTACGCCTCTGAAATAACGTTACGCATGCGCAATTTTCTGCATAAAAGCTACGAGAATAGGGTGATTACGCGGCTACATTGCGCAAGTCTAACATAAAGGCGGTGCGCTACGCCGGTCTGAATCTGGCCCCATATCTTTAATCACAAAATAAACATGACGTCATCCGTGATCGCACTCAATATACATTTCCATAATAACATGAGAATTAAACATTACATCACTATACATCCATTATTGCACAAAGTGCAAAAACACATTGCCAGCAATCAGGGCCCCTGTTAGAAATCATGGGGCCCCAGACAGCATACCGGACAGGGCCCCCTGGCTCCGCCCCTGGCCCTCATGCTGTCGCAAAATCTGTGGGAATGGTGGCAGGAGCTGAAACGTAAAATGTTCCAAAAGGTGAACCTTTAATTACCATTATTATTCCAAACTTTTTATACTATCATAAAGCAGCATGTCTTATTTTAAAACTTTTCTGACAACAACTAATTAGCTGGGATGAGCTCAGGCGTGTTCGGACTGTAGTCTGAACCCACCTTATCTATACCACCAGGAAGCTTTACAGCACCCCACCAAACATTTCTGGATCTGAATGGGAGAGATGTCAGTGTTTTGACATCTGTGCCTGTTCAGTTTGTGTCCTCATACACCACAGACTTGTGTCCATTTACATCAGGCTACCTCTGATCTGTCAGGCCGCGTACACACGGCAGAGAACCTCGACGGGCAGAACACATCGTCCAACCAGCAACCAGCCATTCATCCAGGCGGGCCGTCGAGCAAAAAGAGAGCGTGCTCTCTTTTCGCTCGACGGGATTCCCGACGGGCGGGGCGAGCCAGGAGCGTACACACGGCCGAGGTTCTCGCTGGAATGCAGCTTCCAGCGAGGTTCGCGCTGGTTTCCAGCGAGAACCTCGGTCGTGTGTACGCCGCCTCACATTTAGGTCTGGAAAAATAGAAAAGGATGTTCTTTTCATTTATTTATTTTTTGACCTGAATGCCCACAAGTCAATTCATATGTGGACTCCTGTAGATCTACATGGAGCTTAAGTTTCAATCGGGTCCACATAAGTGGCGGCTGGTGCTCACATTTTTTTTGTGTGTGTGGGGGGGGGGACAAACAAACTGAAAAATTCAGAAAAAAAACATCAAATGCAGCCACTGTGCCATCAAACGCAGCTACTGTGCCCATCAATTGCAGCCACTGTGCCATCATACGCAGCTACTGTACCCACTGGTCCACAGGATAAACTGAAAGGCGGACTTGATTGCCAAGGATGATCTCAGGCGTGTTCGCAAGCCCCACGTGCAGAGCCCCCCAGAAATTTGACACAATGCTGCGAAAATCACGGGCAGGGAGACATTTCCCAATCTCTGCAGCCGCGCATCGGGACAATGTCTCGCTGCCTGTGATTAGTGAAGCGCCGTGTCAACTTCCTGGGGGGCTCTGCACGTGGGGCTTGCGAACATGCCGGAGCTCATCCTTAGCTGATTGCAAAGCTTAGGTGAAAAATTCTCAAAGGGCAGTGGTTTGGGGGGTGGTAACAATGCAGCTTGGCTGTGTGTTTTTACTGTCCCTTCCCCCAACACACGTGTAAAGTAGCATCTTATTGTGTGCTCATGGTCAGTATTATGATGATCAGAACACAGCAGGTGCTCTATGGCTCTGTCATGTGTAACATGCTGTTGGGTGCTGACTTTGTTATGGCTGTGCTGTGTTGTAGTCTGTAACACTCAGTACAGCCATACATTAGGAAAGTCAGCACCTAACAGCATGTTACACATGCTACGAGTAAGCATCACATGATGTGAAACATGTCAGCCCTTTTCTCCTTGTCCACTCACCGTTTTTGACTGCATGCATTTTGGCTTTTTTTTTCTATTGAAATTTTGTTTGCTTATGCTTAAATAAAGACATCGTTTTCCGAGGAGTGCGGCGATCCAGGATTTTTTCCTTCATCCCAAGCATGTTACACATGACAGAGCCATAGAGCACCTGCTGTGTTCTGATCATCATAATACTGACCATGAGCACACAATGGGGAGTCAGAGGACTGAGCCTCAGCCTGTGTGATGTGTCAGTGTGTGTGTGTGTGTGATGTGTGTGCAGGGGGGTTGCTTGCCTGTGGACCAGCGTCGGGATTACTCTTTCATTCAGCCTCTCTCTCAGGCTTCAGCACAGCATAGAGGGAAGGGAGTCGCATTACAAGTGTATCCATACGCCGAGGAAAGCATACAGTGAGACAAGGTACACAGATGCAGAGAAGAGATTGTATGCCTCCACCCGAAAATGGAGAAAAAGTCCCTCTTTTTCTCTCACCTCCTGGGCCCCTCTATTACCATGATGGGGCCCAGGAAGGTACTATATACCTTGCCAATCAAGTAGGTGGAGGTTAATCAAGTTATTTAGCTAATTATTTTTTTTTAGCTTGAAATCTGCTCGGGCCCCCTGCTGGCCGGGGCCCAGTACAACAGGGCTGATTGTACTGCCCTATCAGCGGCCCTGCCAGCAATTATACAAATGATAAAAATGATAAAAGTGTATCACAGATACTAGACAGATGAACATAAAAATATATATATCATTAGAATACATACAATCTCCATAATTACCTATTAGATATAAAACAATTAAGGTCAAACTCCACGTTGAGGCCAAGTGGTAAGGATACCTTAGTTTTATAAATCCAATAGGATTCCCGTCGGCTTAGTTGGCGGATGTAATGTCCCCCACACTAGTGTTTTGACACTTTTTCTATACCCTAGAACTTGAGGCCTCTATGGTCTCTCTGATGACATTATCTAAAGTGTTTGGGGACACTGTGGTTCTTAATCCCCCGTTTTATGATACTAATGTGTTCCCCAACTCTAACATGCAATGCACGTGAGGTGCGTCCAACACATTGCAAACCACACTCACATTCAAGCATATATACCACATCAACAGTGGTGCAAGTGATCAGTTGTTTAATTGGTAACTCTGTATGTGTAACATTAGATTTAATATTCTGACAAGCATGCTTACAGGTCGCACAGCGACCATAGGCATAAAAACCATATACAAAATTGAAAAGCTTAGGTTGAGCCACAATAGGTGGATCAATCACTCCTGGAGCCAGGTTATCCCTCAAAGATGGAGCCTTTCTGTAAATAAATTGGGGACGATCAGGAAGGACAGGACCCAGAACACCATCTCCTTTCAAAATAGGCCAATGCTTGGCCACAATTCTTTCAAATTTTTTGTGCTGTATTTTATAATCCAGCAACATTTTATAGTTAGCCTGTTCCTTATCTATATTGTGAGATTCATCTGCTACAATGCTACTCCTGTCTATAGCCCTGACTTTCTCCATTTCCTGCATAATAAGCGGACAAGAATAACCTTTAGCTACAAATCTAGTGGATAACTCTTGGGACTGGGCAAGATAGTCAGATTCCCGGGTGCAGTTCCTACGTAGCCTCACAAACTGCCCACGTGGGATATTACATAAACAATGATGACAGCTAGTTAAAGGGATATACCCGTTACGATCTACTGATTTAAAGTGATTTCTAGTGAACAGCTTGTTACCAGACTTAAAAATCTCCAGATCAAGAAAATTGATCTGTTCCTGAGAGACTGTCCAAGTCAGGACTATGTTCCTAGCGTTATTATTTAATTTGTCCATAAACTGCTGTAATGAGGGTAAATCACCCTCTCAGATCATAATCAGATCATCAATATACCTGCGGTAACATAATAGCTGGGATGGTCCATCTTAAAACACCTTGTCTGGCTCCCAGTGAGCCATAAAAAGATTGGCAACACTGGGAGCAAAACGGGCTCCCATCGCTACACCACATTGTTGCAGAAAAAAATCCCTGTCATACCAAAAATAATTCCTTAGCAGACAGAATTTAGGACTATCCAACAAAAAACAAACATGATCTTAGCTAAGCTCAGTAGACTCAAGTGTCCACTGTCCCGAAGCCAAGGCTGCTTCATGACCAATAATTGTGTAAAGGGAACCGACATCAGCAGTCACTAAAATAGTATTAGGAGTACAAGGAATGGTGTCAAGTATCTGGATGATCTGTTTGGTATCCCTCAGGTATGCTGGCATAGTGCATACCAAGGGCTGCAAATAAACATCCAGATATTGGCCCAGCCGGGATGTCACCGAATCTAGTCCCTAACACACATACATATTAGCAACGCTGTATTCTGGCCTATTGGCATGGTTATATTTTCTTAGTCCTCTCAATAAAATTATCAGAAATTTGTGCTTAAACTAGAACTATAATCAACACTTCTTTCATTTTGGATAGAGTGAGGGAGGGTTATAGACCCTGTCAGTTTATCCATTCCTGTCCAATTGCAGAGATTTGCCTTCACTTCCTACCCCATAGGCAAACAGGAAGTGAGAGAAAAACTATAAAAATTAAGGGAATCCAGTGCCCACCCTCCGCAAAAGTAGTGTGTGTGAAAATTTCTGGGCGTGTCATAAAAAAACAGGGTGTGGCATTGACAGGAAGGGGTGGGTCATTTTTCTATTAGGAGGTGAAGAAGTTTAGTCAGGCCTAGGGCAGCACAAAACCGAAATATACTACTGCATATTAGGGCTTATTTAGACAGGATCTGATTTACAGCATGTTTTTAGATTGTGAGGAAACCCACGCATGCACAGGGAGAACATGCAAACTCCAGGCAGATGGTGTCATGGGCGGGATTCAAACTAGGTGCTGCTAGGTGAAAGTGCTATCCGCTACACCACTGTGCTGAATGAACATGATTGCGGCTGAAAGCATGAGATCAGTGTTTTTTTTCCGATCTCATGCGTTCCAGCCTGGAGGACAGATGTGGGGTCTTATTGACCATGCCTCTCTCAATAAAGAAGACCTGTCACACACTAGTCCTATTACAAGGGATGTTTACATTCCTTGTAATAGGAATAAAAGTGATAAAAAAAGGGACAAAAAAGTGCAAAAAGAAAAAATATTACGTAAAAAAAAAAAAGAACCCCAAAAAAATTAAAAATTAAAGCGCCCCTGTCCCTAGTAGCTCGCATTTTAGAAGCGAACATGCATGTAAGTCCCGCCCACATATGTAAACGCCGATCAAACCACACATGTGAGGTATTGACGCGTGCGTTAGAGCAAGAGCAATCATTTTAGCACTAGACCTCCTCTGTAACTCTAAACTGGCAAACTGTAAAAAAAAATCAAGTGTCGCCTATGGAGATTTTTAAGTCCCGAAGTTTGGCTCCATTCAATGAGAGTGCGCAATATTAAAGCGTGACAAGGTAGGTATCTATTTACTCGGTGTAACATCATCTTTCACATTATACAAAAAAATTGGGCTAACTTTACTGCTTTGTTATTTTTTAATTCATGAAACCGTTTTTTTGGCAAAAAAAAAAGGCGTTTGAAAACTTATTGCGCAAATATCGTTGAAAATAAAAAAATAATGACCGCCACTTTATTCCCTAGGGTGTCTGCAAAAATATATATATATATATATATATAATATTTATATATAGTTATAATGTTTGGGTTAATTTTTCAGGAACAAAATATCATGTTTACATGAAGGAGAGAAGTGCCAGAATAGGCGGGGTATTGAAGTGGTTAAAGTGAAATAAAGGTGAAATATTCCTTTGAATTTCGTACAGGGGGAGGGGGGTATAGCATGCCTGTGAAGTAGTGTATGTTTCCCCTGCTTCGAACTGTCCCTGTACAATATGTCATTTCTGAAGTGAAAAAAAAAAAAAGTAATTTAAAAGTAATCATGGCTATAAAGAATACAGTCATTGCTCATTAAAAAAACAAAAAAAAACACATGGGGGTCCCCCCAAATTCAATTACCAGGCCCTTCAGGTCTGGTATAGATATTAAGGGGAACTCCACCCCAAATAAAAAAAAAACTTTTTTTTTTGGTGAAATGGTAGAGGTACAATGTACCCCATTACCATTTCACACAGGGGGGGCGGGATCTGGGGGTCCCCTTTGTTAAAGGAGTCTTCCAGATTCCGATAACCCCTCCGCCCGCAGACCCCCACAACCACCGGCCAGGGCTGTGGGGATAAGGGCCCTTGTCCCCATCAACATGGGGGGACCCCAAAGCACCCTCCCCATGTTGAGGGCATGTGGCCTGGTACGGTTCAGGACAGGGGAGGGCGGGTTCTTTCCCCCCCTCTTTTCTGCGGCGGGCCAGGTTACATGCTCGGATAAGGGGTCTGGTGTGGATTTTTGGGGGAACTCCACACAATTTTATTTTATTTGAGGTGGAGTTCCCCTTAAAATCCATACCAGACCTGAAGGGCCTGGTATGGATATTTGGGGGGGGGGCACCCATGTCATTTTTTTTTTATTATTATTATTTTTACGACGGGGTTCCCCTTAATATCCATATGACAAACAAAACAAAGACAGCGCCAAAAATCCAAAAGTAAGACGATATAAACATATAAAGAGCTTATGACCACATAATAATATTAGATAAGTAAGCCCTGGAGTTATACTGGGCTAAGTGTATAAGCTGCTAGAAGGATGAACACATCAGGAGTGATGTGAGAGGGAAAGACAGACCAAGGTGATCCTTCAAAAAAGCGCTGTAACACAAACAACTGCAGGAAGTCCCAAAATCATGCAAATGCTGTTTATTACAAATAAAAGTCTGTTAAAAAGCATATATGTGTACAAAAGTTCCAGTCTCTGTTGCAGAATCTACAGTGTGCAGCGTGGTTGATCCCAATGGCTGCCTGTCACCAAACTATAACACACAGCATGAATATAGACACAGTTACACTCGTGTGGAATGAGTGCCTTATCCCACAGGCATGCAGTCTCGCTCTGAAGGAGGAGGATCCAATGCTAAGTGGCATCCACGGTGAACCGTGAAGAGCACGCTTACCGTGTCCCAGATGGAAAGGAAGGGCATGCAGGGGAGATGTGTCCATATACCAGCCGAGGGGATGATGATGAAAAAATCCTGTGCTCAGGGCTCAGTCTGAGCGCGTGCTCCGTTCAAGCTACACGTGAAGTGTCACTGACGCTGAACAGGAGGGGTGGAGACAGGACTCGGAAGGAGCTGGAGCTGGATAGGGTGGAGGCTCGTAGGCTGGGTCCAGGCAGTCAAGGTGGGCGGGATCCCGAGTGGATGAGCTGAAAGCTATGTGTGAGAGGATCTGTGGAGGTCTGTAAAGTCTGCAGATTTGCAGTGCAACTCGGGCTTGAGCGGTAGATGTGTGGAAGCTACAAGCTAGGACAACATGTATCGGGTATTAACCCTTCATCAGGTCATTAGGGTGTAGCAGTATAGGGACTATTTATAGGAGACTGATGCGTATGGGATGAGGCAAAGCAATGTATACTTAAAGGGCTATGCTAGCAATAACAACAGTACATGTTTCCTGGTAGAAACTTTTAAAAACACGGCATGACGTGCGGTACGTGACGCACGCGTGCAGAGGGAGGCGCCAGCCCGTGCTACAACCGAGGCTAGGGGAAGGAGGAACGAGCGACCCGGAAGATCCATGGAGAGCAGCGCAGCGTGAGAGGCTGCGATGCGGACACCGACAGCTGATCGCTTACCTCCACCCCACCAGGCCGCAACACCAACGCGGCAACCTCCCCCTCTCCCATAATCACCGGAGCGGACTTTGATGCAGACGTGGATGCGTGCGGGGACAGTGCATCGGTCCCAGCTGGGTCTGTGACAGGGGACAGCTCCGGGCACTCCCCCGACCCCCCCTCCCACTCCTCGGGGAAACCCGCACGGGTCAGGTAATCCAATTCCCGCTCTCCGGGACCGCTATCATCCACCAGAGGCCGCAAAAATTTGTACAGAGAAGGGAAGTCCTGCGGAGCGGTAAGACCATTCTGATTTTGTCTGCTGAGATGGATGCCTACTTGCATATTTGGACCTCTGTGTACTACACATCATGAACTGTAGATTGTATTTACGCAGAGTGTAAGGTCAATATCATAGGGGAGTGTAGAAGGATGTGTAGCGCTTGAAATGACTATCTATTAATGATAGTCTGAGACACTCAAAAAATAAAATAAAATTGTGAGACCAAATATAAGACCCTGAAAAATTCAGGGACAAGCACTAAGTGACTGGTGCGTGATAAACAAAAAAGTCTATTAATGTGTTACATAATATGTTCAACTACTAGTAAAATGCGATTTTACACATATAAATAAAACACATATGCCAACAAACAGTGATAATTCATTTCTTAGATAGACAAAACTCAATTGATGGTCAATAGATGCCAGGTATAACGATCTCCCATGAAAGAAAAAATTATATGAAAATGAATAAAAATTATAAATCTAGGTGTGAATATAACAGTCAATCTGGTGATTGGTGAATGTTAGATAGCTTCTCCACTAATTTGTTCCCACCACCGAGAGTAATGCAGGCTTACCGGAACGGATTGACTTCAGCTGGCTTACACCACTGAAAGTCAAAGTAGGCTTGTAAAATTAGGCTCCTTAGCAGGGCAGTATGATGGCTGGTCATCAGATATACTCTGTGGGATGGATGGACGAAGCCCAACTGGGAGTACGATCCCCAAATGGATGTTCTCACAATGAATGGATATTGGAGGAGACAAGAGAAAGAAGTGGCCACATAGCGTAATCCTGTTATGTAGAAAATAAAATAATTTATTTGCAGCGGTCAAACTTACATTTCAGCTGAATAAAAAAGGCTTGTATACAAGTAGGGCGACAGTGGAGTCCTCCTGATGCTTTTCGTGAATAGAGCACTTTGTCTGGGGTATCTCTCCACTGTAGCCCCCTCCAATTTATATAAAATAGTAAGTTACAGTCCAATCAAGTGAAGATCTGACTCACCATACACCTGCAGCAATGAAAAAACGGCACTTCCGTCTATCCAAGATGGCGCCGTGGCTTGCTATCCAAGCCTCAATGTGAATTGGTTTCATTAGCATAAACAGGAAGTTTGGCCAAGTATTGTAAACGAAATTAAAAAATATCGTTGGATCTACTAGGGGGAGAGGTAATAATAGGGGTAGACGCGGAGGACGGGGACAACGAAGAGGCAACTCTCACCAATCCGGACCCTGTTCATCACATGATCAAGGGGGTTATGTAGGAAGGGCATCTCCAATTCCCTATAGAGAACAATATGATGGTCATTATCCCCACCAATCATATTATAGTTCACCAGCCGTACCTGTTCATAATAGATAGGCCACACCACTCACGTGGTGGCTATGAACAACCCTTAGACCGTCAGGGCTACCGGGACCCGGATGCCCATGACGATCAGGGTTTTCACGGAGGCCATCCATGGTACTCCAAAGGCCCAAACCAAAGAGAGGATGCCGAGCAGGAAGGCGTATACAGAAGAGAAAAGAGAAGGAGGGTATAAGAGGACAGGGAGTATTTAACTTGAGCTCTAAAACACTGACTGCTGCAGAACAGTCCGTGCTAGACAAAGGCCTCAAGTTTGCTCCCTCCAAACCGTTAAATAAATTTGGCACATTTATAGATGTGCAAAAATTTATACGCAAGATTAACATCCAGCGATACATGTTAACTAACACCTATCATACAGATAGCCGGGCGGCAACTTCAGGGACAGTTCATTCCGGGCTATCCAATCTGTCCCTTTTCAATCCTCCTGTTGCTGTCGCCCCCGCTGTCAACATTTTTAGGGAGTTAGTCCTCAAAGACTTGTCCCAATTAAAAGAAAAACGATTTTCCACCCAGCCCTTGTCTAGCCAGGGCGTATGATCCTTGTGTGACAACAAGGATCTGATCATTCGTCCGGCTGACAAGGGGGGAGGGATCGTGGTCTTAGACAAAACACAATACGAACAAGAAATATATATTATATTATATTAGATGAACCTGGTACATACCAGGAGATTCCTAATAATCCAACCCCAATATACAAAAAACAGCTACAAACCCTTGTAGATAAGGGATTTGACCTCAAGATCTTGAATAAGAAAGAAAAACTATATTTGATTCCCAAAGTACCCAGAATTCCAACAATTTATTATTTGCCAAAAATTCACAAAAACCTGATTCAACCCCCTGGAAGACCTATCGTGAGTGGCATCAACTCAGTCACTTCACGTATAGGCCATTATATTGATTTTTACCTTCAGCCCTTGGTTAAACAGACTCCTTCCTACATCAAAGATACGGGTGATACCATTCGCCTTCTGGAGGGCATAGCAGTACAGGAAGGGTGCATTATGGTCACAGCAGACGTGGCCTCTTTATATACCCGTATTCCCCACCATTTAGGCATAGAACCTGTACAGCATTTTCTGAATAGAGAACATTCTCTCGCCCCATTCCAAAGAGATTATGTGATCAAACTTTTAGAGTTTGCCACTAAACACAGTTATTTTTGGTTCGACCAGCGGTACTTCTTGCAATTGAGAGGTGTCGCTATGGGTGCCAAATTCGCACCCAGCTTAGCGAACCTCTTTATGGCTAAGTGGGAGGAGGATGTCGTCTATGCCCACATGGCTCCATCTCTGGGCCTGTGGGCTAGGTATATAGACGACATCCTCCTCCTATGGAATGGCAGTCCTGAGTCTTTAAAGATCTTTTTTGAATCTCTGAACAACAACAAAAGGGGTATCTCTTTGACTTTTGAGTCTAGCCCCACCAAGATCCATTTTTTGGACCTGGAGATAACCATAATAAATGGCAAATTTAATTTTCAGACCTACTTTAAACCTACGGACCGTAACGGTTATATCCCGATGGGGAGTTGTCACCATCCCTCGTGGCTCCGTTCGGTTCCGCGTAGCCAATTTCTCAGAATTCGCAGAAACTGTACAGATGACCATACCTACCTCGTACAGGCGGAGGTTCTAAAATCGAGGTTTCTTGACAAGGGATACCTGGCCAGTGATATAGACCTCGAGTTGCAAAGAGTTCTTTCACTGGATAGGAAGTCATTAATATCCATCAAACCCAAACGGCCTGTGGACGATAGTTTCAAGTTTGCTATGCTGACTACTTATTCCACCTAGTATAAGCAAATCAAGACCATTTTCAACAAACATTGGAATATCCTTAGAGGAGACAAGCTACTGGGTCCATTATTGCCCGAACAAGCCAAAATAGTGTTCAAGGGAGTTCCCTCACTACAGAGCAGGATCGCTCCAAACATAATTAACACTCCTGTAAAGAGTTCGTTTTTTCACGACTTGATAGGTTTTTACCCTTGCAGGAGATGCAGAGTGTGCCAACACAATGCCCTCACCACAAGAAAAATCTCAGAATTTTCATCATCAGTCACCAAAAAACAATACAAAATTAAAACGTTTTGTACATGTGCGACCAAATATATTGTATATTTGCTCACTTGCCCTTGCGGCATGCAATATGTTGGTCGCACCATTCGTGGTTTTTCCATCAGGGTTAGCGAACACATTGCATTAATAATAGGTGGGGATACCAAACATCCGGTACCACGGCACTATAGGCAACACCATCATAAGAACCCCAAGGGCACCCAGTTTGTCGTCATCGACAAATACACCCCCCCTTGGAGAGGTGGAGCTATGACCCGCGGGGTATCCCGCCTTGAAACCTTCTGGATATACGAACTCCAGACTTACACCCCATTAGGAATGAACGTTGAATGGGATATCAATTCTTTTATCAACATGTCATAAATTCACATACAAATGATTCTGGGTCTTTGGTAATTTTTTGAGTACTCTTATTGTACCTCTTTTTTCTTTCTTTTTTCTTCTTTTTATTGGAACACATAATGTACATATCTTGCAATCTCAGTTTTCTTAATTATGTATTTTCATATGTACGTGGAGATCTGATTCACAGGACACATGAAGCGATGGTTTTATTTTATTCTTTATTTTATTATAATATAATTTTTTAAACATACTTCATTATTGTAATTAACCTACAGGATTCAATCACAGTATACATGATGCCAATTTTTGGCATACAGATATGCTGTGAAGTGGTCTCACTTCCTGTTTACAACTGAGATATAATTCCTTACTTGTATTATGGAATAGTGCATAGTTTTGGCAGCCACTATAATCTTTGGTCCTTTTCTTTTGGCCTAAATTAATTTCCGGTCTGGTATTAGGGTATGTCCTTCTATTGTTACAATCAGTTACAATCAGTGATTCCTTTGAGTGGATTTTGCCTGGCCTAGTCGGAGTGCACGTTCACCAATGTAATTCCACTAGGATTACGGACAACCAGTTATCCATTTTCCATTTGCAACGCACGCTGGTTGGAGCGCACGACAGTTGGAACGCACGTGCGTTCCACATTATAGTTGTCATAGGCGCGCGCGCATTATAGTCGTCATATGCGCGCGCGCTTGATGCCGTTCCGCTCGCACTTCCGGTCGCGTGACGCATTAATCCCTCGTCCGGAGCGCATATGCGCTCCACAGCGCTGTTACGTTAAGCGCGGACCTCTAACCATCTTTAGGTATAGCTGGATACACCCACCCAGAGGCGTGACGACTATACACGCGCCCCAGCCGTCATAGGCTGACACCTATGAGCCTGAATCGCCATTGGTTCAAACACCCATCAATCACAAGAACCAGATACTGTGAATTTCCGGTTCTTTTTAGTTTATTGTTTGTTTTATTTTTCATCTTTTTGCATCTTTTTAACATTGTTTTTACAAATGTTACCACAGTCCTATACTCAGGGAGTATGTCCTCCATCATGTAGATCCAACGATATTTTTTAATTTCGTTTACAATACTTGGCCAAACTTCCTGTTTATGCTAATGAAACCAATTCACATTGAGGCTTGGATAGCAAGCCACGGCACCATCTTGGATAGACGGAAGTGCCGTTTTTTCATTGCTGCAGGTGTATGGTGAGTCAGATCTTCACTTGATTGGACTGTAATTTACTATTTTATATAAATTGGAGTGGGCTACAGTGGAGAGATACCCCAGACGAAGTGCTCTATTCACGAAACGCGTCGGGAGGACTCCACTGTCGCCCTACTTGTATACAAGCCTTTTTTATTCAGCTGAAATGTAAGTTTGACCGCTGCAAATAAATTATTTTATTTTCTACATAACGGGATTACGCTATGTGGCCACTTCTTTCTCTTGTCTCTTCCAATATCCATTCATTGTGAGAACATCCATTTGGGGATCGTACTCCCAGTTGGGCTTCGTCCATCCATCCCACAGAGTATATCTGATGACCAGCCATCATACTGCCCTGCTAAGGAGCCTAATTTTACAAGCCTACTTTGACTTTCAGTGGTGTAAGCCAGCTGAAGTCAATCAGTTCTGGTAAGCCTGCATTACTCTCGGTGGTGGGAACAAATTAGTGGAGAAGCTATCTAACATTCACCAATCACCAGATTGACTGTTATATTCACACCTAGATTTATAATTTTTATTCATTTTCATATAATTTTTCCTTTAACGGGAGATCATTATACCTGGCATCTATTGACCATCAATTGAGTTTTGTCTATCTAAGAAATGAATTATCACTGTTTGTTGGCATATGTGTTTTATTTATATGTGTAAAATCGCATTTTACTAGTTGTTGAACATATTATGTAACACATTAATAGACTTTTTTGTTTATCACGCACCAGTCACTTAGTGCTTGTCCCTGAGTTTTTCAGGGTCTTATATTTGGTCTCACAATTTTATTTTATTTTTTGAGTGTCTCAGACTATCATTAATAGATAGTCATTTCAAGCGCTACACATCCTTCTGCACTTCCAATATTTTGCTTTTCTCATACGATCCGTGTTAGCAGCTACTATCCAACCATCATTGGCAGCGCGGGGTATTCTCCTTCAATATCATAGGGGAAACACTAGTGAATATCTACGTTGTGTAACACTGGTTTCGGTACCTTAGCTCGATATAGACTCCCTTACTCCCACGGTCTGCAAACCAGGCTGGTAGGGCTGTGGAGGCCGCTGGGCACATTCTAGATTTTTAAACGACATAACAATAAATGAGAGAAGCTCAGAGGTTTTGAGGCAGGTAGCAAATGAGTATAAGAAAGGTCTCCAACTTGTCCTCTTTTTGCCCTCCCCCTCTCCTTCTTATGACTTGGGAGGACTTTCGATCCTGAAGAGGCCTGAGATACTCAGGACAAGATAGTACTGGGACAGAAAACTGGCCCCAGTATCGAGCTCTGTGGAAATAGCTCCCCCCCCCCGATAAGAGTCCTTGTTCTACAGGCGAGATTATATTCGCCCTGACAGTCTCTAACAAGTCCCCAACAAGGGCCTAGAACAAGTTGGTCCCCACCAAACAACATTTTGAGGGTCATGGACTTTCTTGCTGTGGACTGCATAACAGGCCCTCACACCCATAAAAACAATGTGAATAAGCCTACTGTGTAAAATCTACCTTAGTTGTAAATCTCTAACGGGTCGTTTTGGGGAAAAAAAAACATATAGGCAGACAGTCCCCCAAACAACAAAGTGAAGACGCCTCAGGTGGGAACATATTCATTAATGAAATCTGAGTACGGAACTCCCCCCCAGGAGTAAGGGAGTTGAAAAACTGGGGAAGCGAATCAGAACTAGAGCTAAACACAATATGAGTAAGATAACAAGGGGCACGGCCCCAAAAACCCCCAAGGAGATCCCTGTAACCAGCACAATAAGACAATACATGTCCCAAGGAGGAGGCATAAATAGCCCTGCAAATGGAAAGAAAACTGGAAAAACTGGCACCTCAAGAAAGGGAGGGGGAGGCAAAAATCCACAGTCCACCGATGTGTCCACGGAGGGGGAACAGGAAGCAAGCCATGGGGAAGAAGGAAATGCAGAGCGGCACATGCCAACGATGGGAGACTTGGATAGAATGCTAAGGAGGTTGGAAGACGTCATTAAAGAGGAAATCAGTGGCCTCAGAGAAGATATAAGAGAGCAGATATTCTCCTAAGAGTAGAAGAAGTAGAAAAAAAAAATGGAAAAAACAAGATTTGGAGCTAGATCAACTTAAAAATCAATACTTAGCAATGAAGCTAAACCAAAGGAACCTACAATATCGTTTAGAGGACCAAGAAAGCCGGCACCGTAGACAAAATTTGAGGATTAGATCCATTAAGGAAGAAAGGGGAGAGGATTTAAGACTCGTTATGAACACGTTGTTCACTCCCCTCCTGGAGGACAAAGCGGAGAAACCCCTCAAAATTGAACGGGTACACCGTTTAGGCAGATTGAAAGACAACACTAGTGAAAGACCAAGAGATGTGATTGTTAGGTTCAGGCACTACGAGGACAAGAAGGAGATCTGGTTAAAATTAAGAAGAAAGCCGCCTTTAATCCACAATGACTCCGAGATACAAATTTTTCCAGACTTGGCCTGGGAGACTTTAGCTAGGAGGAGACACCTTAAACCCCTTACTGAGCAGCTGAGGATATACAATATCAAGTACCAGTGGGGCTTTCCGGCATGTCTGGTAGCCCAGAAAGACGGGATATCTGCAAAATTAATCTTTCCAGAAGATCTTCCCACTTTCTGTGGCAAATTGGATTTGCCAAAAATAGAAATCCCTGGATGGAACGAGTGAACGAGGAGAAGAGAGGGGAGGAGGGGGGATGTGGGGAGGGGTGGTGGGGAGTGGGTCTACCCCAGGCTAAAGGTGGCACCCCCGTTCAGTAAAAATCAGGGCCCAAGGAGAGGGGAAGGGCCTAGACGGGGGAGGCACGGGCTAGTACCACCTCAATAAATAGATCTAGTGGGCATGGGGCACGATGACCCCCACGGATCTGAGGCCCCAGATAGGCCGGGGAGGGGGGGGTGGGGGAGGGGGGCAGGGTATCCAGGATGGGGGGGTGGAGGGAGGGGGTGGGCAAAGGTGGGGGGAGGGAAGGGGGGGATAAAGGGATGGTGGCTCTCAGGGACTCTGTAGGAAAATTTAGGTCTGCTAGGGTCAAATGGCGGAAGTAAAGTTCCTATCCTACAACGTAAAAGGTCTGCACTCCCGGGGAAAAAGAACGCAGATTTTAGAGAAAATCAAACAATACAGGGCAGATGTGACCCTTCTACAGGAAACACACCTGACCCAGAACTCAAATATAAAACTGTATTCCCCTACATACCCCATTTGGTACTATGGAGACGCCATAACAAATCGTGCCAGAGGGGTAGCTATCGGCTTTGCCAGAGGGGTAGATTTTGCCCTTATGGCAAGACTGGTAGACCCAGAGGGCAGGTACTTACTTTTAAAAGGGAAAATTGGAAATAATGTTTACACCTTTGCAAATATCTATGCCCCCAATAGCCACCCCATAAAGTATGTAAGTAAGATCCTAGATAAAATCAGTGCATTTGCAGAGGGCTTCATAATACTGATGGGAGACTTACATTTTGTTTTGGACCCTAAAGAGGACAGTACCTGCCCGAGGAGGGATACAAATAATATAAATTTACAAAGAATTAAACGAAAAATGGTGGACTGCCAGGTGGTCGATGCCTGGAGGGCGTTCCATCCTGGGGAGCGGGACTACACGTTCTTCTCTTCACCTCATGGAACGTATTCCAGGATTGACTACGCGCTGGTAGACCACAGGCTGTTGGATTATGTCACGGAAACAGGAATAGGTATAATGACTATATCAGACCATGCTCCCATTATGATGAAAATCAAAACTGCATATATAAACATCAAGCAGATGTCATGGCGCCTCAATGACTATCTGATCCGAGATGAGGCTGGAGTCGGGAGGGTGGAAACTGAATTAAAACAATTCTTTGAAATTAACGAAACAGATGAAATCTCCATGGCAACGCTATGGGAATCGCACAAGGCTTATATTAGAGGGATTTTAATCGCGGAAGGCTCCCGTAGGAAAAAGGAGAAAAACAAACAGCGGGACACTCTGGTCAGAGAGATAGCAGACCTAGAGCAAAAGCATAAAGAAAGGGGGCAAAAAAACACATATCTCAACTTAATGATAAAGAGAAATGAACTAAAGGAGATAATGGAATCAGACGCCAGGGTTAAACTCAATAATATCTCCAGGGAGAGGTACATGTGGGGAAATAAACCAAGTAAATACCTGGCAAAAATGGCACAAAAAAAAAAAAACTAGGAATTACATTGAAAAAATCAAGCGACCAAATGGGGAACTAGTGTACGCCACTGCAGATATTGCTGATACCTTCAAAAAGTACTATGAAGAACTCTATACGATAAAAAGACCTGATGGGCAAGAAGGAGCTAGAGAGGAGAAATTAAGGGACTTTCTAGACAGAGCGAATCTACCAAGAATTGATAAGGGTGAAAGCTCAAACTTAGATAGACCTATTACAGCTCTTGAAATTATAAATGCCCTAAAAAATATGACTGTTGATAAGAGCCCTGGCCCAGACGGGTTCTCGGTCCTGTACTACAAAAGGTTCAGCGAAATTTTGATACCTAGACTTTGTAAGTATTTCAATGATCTGGGTACTAAATATCAACTCAGCCTAGAAGCCTCAGCAGCTGCAGTGGCTATTATCCTTAAAGAAGGGAAGGATAGATCTCTTTGCTCTGGGTATAGACCCATATCTCTCTTGAACATAGACACTAAACTTTTTGCCAAAGTCTTAGCCGAACGTCTGAAGGGAGCAATGCAGGGCCTGGTCCACCCGGACCAGGTGGGGTTTGTTCCCAACAGGGAAGGAAAGGATAATGCTATTAGGGCCCTGCTATTGATGCAAAAGACCCAGAGAGATGGGATCCCCAGTCTATTCCTGTCAGTAGACGCCGAGAAAGCCTTTGACAGGATACACACACTAGGGGCAGTAGGACTGGGGAACAGGTTTTTAAATTGGACCAAGACATTATATTACCAGCCTACCGCAAGATGCAAGATCAATGGTACTCTCTCATAATTTATTAAGTTGAGAAATGGGACCAGACAGGGGTGCCCCTTGTCTCCCCTCCTCTTTATTCTGTCCCTGGAACCCCTATTGTCCACGATAAGAAATGACCCCGAAATTAAAGGGATCCGGGTCGGTGAGGAGGAGCATAAGCTATCCGCCTTCGCGGATGATATCTTGTTCTACATCACTGACCCGGAAAAAACTATCCCCAAGATCCTCCAGACATTAGAAAAATATGGAGCCATCTCCAATTTTAAAATAAATATGACCAAATCTGAGATTTTAAATATAAATCTCAATAAAAACCATGTGAGTTTAGTTAAGGAGATCTGTGTTTTTCCCTGGCAGAAAGAATTAAATTACCTGGGGATCAAACTAGCAAATACGGAAAGGAAGATCTATAAGATCAATTTCATACCATTACTAAATGAAATTAAAAACGAATTAACGAGAATAATAAACAAACCCATTTCATGGGTCGGACGCATCAACATCCTAAAGATGATTTATATACCTAAAATACTGTACAAATTCCAGTTACTACCAATCCCACTACCCTCTCAATATTTGAACAAATTAAATTCTGTGGCAATGAACTTCATATGGAAAAACAAAAAGTACAGAATTTCTCTCTTAAACCTGAAACAGGACAAACTGGATGGAGGCCTTGCGGCCCCAGAGATCAAAAGTTATTACAAGGCGGCGGTACTCTTAAGAGCAGTAGAATGGGCCAGGGATAAAAAAGAGAAAAGGTGGGTCCAAATCGAGAAATTCCAAACTAAGAACCAACTAAAAAAAATTATATGGATCCCAACTCAATATCGATCACTGAAGCACAATTTACTTCAACTCACAAAAAGCACATTGAAAATGTGGGACAGGGTTCTGACACTTACCAGGAGTGCATTCAACTCTCCACTCATAAACCTAAAAAATAATCCATATTTCGCACCTGGTGAAGATAAAATAGGGGGAAATTGGATCAAAAAAGACACGGTATATTTAGGAGACATTATAATAGGAGGTGAGGTGGCGGCTTTTGAGGATTTGAAATTAAGAGTAGACACGTGGAACTTAGACAGCTGGCACTATTCACAGATAAAACACTTCACTAGGCAACTACCCCAACCATTACGAGCGGGGTCGGATTTGACTCCCTTAGAAAAGTTATGCACAACAGAGAACACTAGGGGCACGATATCTAAGCTATACAAAATACTCATAAAGATTGGAGCACGAGGGGCCACACCATTAGTAGAAAAATGGGAAAAGGAGTTAGGGATCGATAGAGGGAACAACTCGATCAACAGGATAATGCACCTGACCCATGCCTCTGCCATAGATTCTTCTATGGCGGAGATGAATTATAAATGCATCTCTGGATGGTACCTTACCCCGGTACAAACTAGCAAATTTAAAAGGGACCAGTCGGCGGATTGCTGGCGAGGGTGCCGCGAGAGAGGCACCATCGCTCACCTCTGGTGGACATGCCCTATAATTAAAAAGTACTGGGAATCTATTCTGCTCTACATAAAAGAGATTACGGGCTCTGAGGTAAAGATAGATCCGTGGACCTGCCTGTTTCACTGCAACGAGGGGGGAGTGAAGAAGTATAAACGATCTCTACTCCAGCACCTATTAAATGCAGCCAAAAAGCTGATTCCAACAAAATGGCAGGAAAAGGAAAGTCCACGGATCTGGGAATGGATAGAAGCAGTTGAACAAATCTATAAGATGGAAGAGCTGAAAGATTGTGCCACCGGAGCGAACAATGACTATCGCTCCAGATGGCATCAATGGAGGCTCTTCAAAACAACATGGAATTTTGTAATAGGTCAGAGGAGGATGGGGGAGTAGGACGGAAACGAGACGCAATGGAAGCTGGTCCAAAATGACATTTCTCTTCTCTTCTGTTTCTTTTTTTCTCCTTTTTTTTTTCTTCTTTTTATTTCCGACGCAAAAGATTCTATTTGAGAGTCCCTGGAGCCAACAGGGGAGGGTTAGGGGGGAGTGGGAAAATTGTTACCCCCCTTAAAAAAAAAAAAAAAAATCAATCATGCAAGGAAGTAAATAATTAGAAATGACTCACAAATGATGCAAAAAAACGCTAGTCGAGACGAACGAAGCCTCAAACATGAGCGGGTCTCACACGCAAGGTACGAGCTGATGTGAAAAAAACAAAAAAAAAAACTTTTAAAAACATCATAAACACACGTTATAGGGATGGTGGGAAGGAAGATAGGAGAGGAGATGGCTAAAAATAACTGTATATATATATATTAAGAAAATTTATAAAAACAATAATAAAAAATTGATAAAAACTGGAATGAAAAATTGTAATAAATGGTGATTGATAAAATGTAAGTCGATTTTCTCTGTTAAAAGCGGAAAATAAAATCTGTTGAATATTATGCAATAATAATAACAATCAATCAATATATATATATATATATATATATATATGTGTGTGAATATATACGTAAATATATGTGGGGGAAAAAAACAGAGCTAAATTCTTATAAGAGGTTACTGATTTCAAGCCCCTCATTTAGGCCGTTAGGGGATAAAGCCGATAATTTGAAGATCCAAAAGGATTCTCGTTTACATAATAAGACGAACCTCTCGTTAGCGGTAAGTGTGCCCTCAGGTATGTGTTCTATGGCAAGTACTTTTAGATTTTTGAATTTTTTTTTTCATGGCAGCACTTAAAATGTCTTGGTACGCTGTGTTCGTCAGCGCCTTTATCTATAAGGCGACGGTGGTCTCCGATGTGTTTTCTTAAGGTACGCATGGTGCGACCGACATATAGCATCTTACAGGGACAGATGAGAACATAGATCACGTATTCGGTCGAACATGTGATGAATTGATTATTCTGATACAACTGGCCTGCTCTATCAGAGAACGAGGATTGCCCATGTTCTATGAATTGGCAGGTCAAGCAACCACGTTTTTTACATTGGAATATGCCCGTGCGGTCATCAAAATGTGCTATGACCGTCGATGTTTGGTCCTTCTTATTTTTATTTTTGAGTTTACTCGGTGCCAAAATATTTTTCAAAGTGCGATTCCTTTTGAAAATAATTTGGGGTACAGAAGGTAAAGCGGGTCCATCTTTAAAATATGCCAGTGCTTTCTGACAATATTTTGTATTGTTCGGTATTTGTTATTAAAATCTGTGATAAACCTGAAAGTATTTTTTTGTGTTTTTTTGGGATCTGTAGGAAGCTTTGTTTTTGAAGGTTGTTGGATGAATTTGTCATGGGCGGCCTGTACTAGAGCTGAGGGATATCCCTTCTCCAAGAATTTTTTAGTCAAAACTGAACTTTGTTGTTCATAATCGGTATCATTTGTACAGTTTCTCCTTAGTCTCTGGAATTGTCCATTAGGTATATTATTTGTCCAAGATGGGTGATGACAGCTTGTGTAATGTAAGTATGCATTGCCACTGGTGGGTTTACAGAAATTTCTGGTACAAATTCTATCGCCTTCATGGTAGAGGACCAAATCCAAAAAAACTAGTTCTGAAGGATCATGTACATACGTAAATTTCAGATCCAAAGTGTTGGAGTTGCAGTGTGAAACGAAGGAGTGAAAAAGTTCCACAGTACCGCTCCAAATGAGCACTACATCATCGATGTAGCGCCCATAAAATGCTATATATTGTGCAAACGGATTGTTGGCCCATATGAAATTATCTTCCCAGTACCCCATATAGAGGTTGGCATAGGAAGGCGCAAAATTGGCTCCCATGGCTGTACCATTGGTTTGTATATAGAACCTGTCACAAAACACAAAATAGTTGTGTTCGAGACAAAAAGCCGTGATGTCCATTAAGAATTTGGCTTGATAAGAATTCATATTCCCATCTTTGGAAAGAAAATATTTGAGGGCTTCTAGGCCTACAGAGTGAGGGATGGACGTGTATAATGATACTACGTCTAATGAGGCCCATATATAATTGTCGTCCCACTTGTAGTGTTCTAGCGAATCTTTAATATATATACGAGGGAAGTGCCATGACTATGGGTTGTAAAAAATAATCAATGTAGTGTGAAAGGCCTGAAGTGAGGATGTCCATACAAGCCACTATGGGTCGACCGGGTGGGCAGGTGGTAGACTTATGTACTTTTGGCAAATGGTAAAAGTATGGGGTGCTGCACACTGAGTAGCAAAAATTGTTTCTCGTTTTTATCTAGAATGTCTTTTTTGGCCGCTAATTCAATGAGGGCTTTGAGTTCTGACTGAAAATCCAGAAAAGGATCACTCATTAGACTGCGATATGTTCTAGCGTCAGCTAATAAGCGGTATGCTTCTGCTTCATAATCGGATACATCTTGTATCACTAGACTGCCGCCCTTGTCAGCCTGTTTGATAACAAGAGCATGGTTCTTTTTAAGTGACTCAAGTGCAGTCCTTTTAACTATTCAACTATTTTTGTCAACTATTCCCTGGGATCTCCACTCATAACAGATACAGTCCCATATCCAGAGACTTGGATCTGTTTTCCCAGGAAATAAATACATTTTGTAGCTCCCTAACGGGACAGGGTGATAAAACAAATGAGGCCAGCACCTCCTTTGTTGTACCTTCCACCACTCATACTAACCCCGATCATTTTTTAGTCCAGTCCCCCACGTCCATGGTCAAAGAAATAAGAAAAATAGACGAGGTAGACGTGGAGGAAGAATTTGCAAAACGAAAACACAAAAAAAAGGAAAGAAAACTAAACCAGACAGAACCCAATACGATTAAGATTTTCAATCTTTCAGCCCACACACTTAATCCTGCTGAATTATCACTTCTGGAAAAGGGACTGGGTTTTTCTCCCACCATAGGCCCCAATAAATTCGGTCTGTTTAAAGACCTAAATAGGTTTATCAGACAACTTACTCTGAAAAGGTTTTACACTAAGGAACACATAGTACCTGTACCAGATCCTATTTCCAGTAAGGCTGATAGCATCACCGACAAGGCAGATCTTGAGGCTTTAGAGATGCTCATTGATCTTTGGGTCGATGGGCTCCCCTCCCACACTCCCTTTGAGAATTATAGCGCCCCTGACATTGTCCATACGGGTCTGAGACCAAAATCCAATTTTTACCCTGCTTCTTGCAAAGGCCCATATATTGAAACGTACTATCAGGCCACCTATAGAGATCTCTTAGAACTATGTCACACTAAACATATTTTCCGATCCAATCTATCAGCCGAGGACAGGACTGCACTTGAGTCACTTAAAAAGAACCATGCTCTTGTTATCAAACAGGCTGACAAGGGCGGCAGTCTAGTGATACAAGATGTATCCGATTATGAAGCAGAAGCATACCGCTTATTAGCTGACGCTAGAACATATCGCAGTCTAATGAGTGATCCTTTTCTGGATTTTCAGTCAGAACTCAAAGCCCTCATTGAATTAGCGGCCAAAAAAGACATTCTAGATAAAAACGAGAAACAATTTTTGCTACCCACAGTGTGCAGCACCCCGTACCACCCGGTCGACCCATAGTGGCTTATATGGACAGCCTCACTTCAGGCCTTTCACACTACATTGATTATTTTTTACAACCCATAGTCATGGCACTTCCCTCGTATATTAAAGATTCTGGGCATGTTATTGAGTCGCTAGAACACTACAAGTGGGACGACAATTATATATGGGCCTCATTAGACGTAGTATCGTTATACACGTCCATCCCTCACTCTGTAGGCTTAGAAGCCCTCAAATATTTTCTTTCCAAAGATGGGAATATGAATTCTCATCAAGCCAAATTCTTAATGGACATCTGTAACGCCACGGGCGTTCCTCTCTCTCTCTCCTTGGCGCTTCCTTCCTCCCCAGACTTCTGCAGTGACAGATGCGCATCACTTCCGGTGCGCACTGTTATGCGTTCCACGCTGGAACGCGGAAGTGCGCCCCGGCGTGCAGCGCATTCTCCCGCGCCGCGCGCGCTATTTAAAGCCCCAGGAATGACGGCAGGATTGTTCCACTATTTTGTTGGGCACCTGCCGTCACCTGGGACCCCTCAGAGCACCCCACCTGTTACAGCAAAGGACCACTAGTTGAGCACTGGGTGGAACCCTGCTCCCCATAGACTCCAGCAACCTCCCAGCTCTCATTACCCTGCTTCCAGGAACTTTACACTGCTCTCCATCAAGCCTGCATCTAACCAGCTCCAGTATTCTAATCCTAGGATCCATCCTGCTGCAGCTTCTCTACTGGGGATAGGAGCTGACACTCTAAACGTCTGAACCGCAAGTATACTGTGTATAGACTGTGACTACAACCAGGCTAGTGCTGTGAGAAGTTTCCTTTGCTTGAATGCTATGACTTGAGGCTATTATTACCTATTAGAACGCTCTGACTGTTTAAACATACATGCTATGTACATGAACTGTCGTTGAATACAATACTTGATGTCCGACCACTCATGGTCCGAACCTATAGGGTCATACTATTCTAATTACTAGCTTGATTCACCAACTAATCTATACTTGCTATATCTATGCCTGCTTATGATTTAACTGAGAACGCTCCCTTTTGGTTGGTTTCCATATAGAGGTTGTGATGAAATAAACCCTTAACTTTCTGTTCACACAAGAGAGTGCGGTTGTGGTTTATGCTGAGAAACCTCTTTAGCTGGAACTCCGTTAAGTTTATCTAGCGATAACGTGACCGTAACATAATAGTGGAACCCTACTTAACCTAATGGATCCAGCGGAACTTCCACTAGCAATTATGTTTTTCTTACACTTACTTTACAGTGGGACCAAGATAGAAGTACCATAGATGCGATGATTGATACCGGTGCCTGTGGCAATTTCATTGATACCGAATTTGTTAATTCAAATAAAATCCCACGTGTGTTTAAGCAACATCCGTTGTCTGTTACTTTTATTGATGGCTCTACTTCCTCATATGGGCCTGTACACACTCAAACTTCACCTTTGTTGGTCACCTGTGGCAATGGCCATACGGAAACCCTTGTGTTTGATATCATTCGATCACCCACATTCCCCATAATTTTAGGTTTACCTTGGTTACTTCTTCACCAACCAACTTTCCACTGGCCTAGTAACTCAATTACGCTTGATTCTTTATTTTGTGAACATACCTGCTATCCTGTATACAATTTACTTTTGACCACTGAACAAAACAATGCTCTCCCTTCCTACTTAAATGATTTTTCCGATGTTTTCAGTAAGACTAATGCAGAGATACTCCCCCCACATCGCATATACGACTGCCCGATCGACCTCATTCCAGACTCCCCCATGCCGACAGCGCGTATTTATCCCCTTTCCCAACCAGAGCTTATCCATCTCAAGGACTACCTCGATGACAATCTGAGGAAGGGTTTCATTAGGCCATCCACTTCCCCGACAAGCGCCGCAATGTTTTTTGTAAAGAATAAGGACGGGTCACTTCGGCCAATCATTGACTACAGGTCCCTCAATAATATCACAATAAAAAATCGGTATCCATTACCTCTTATTCCGGAGCTCATAGAACGTCTCCAGACCTCCAAAATCTTTACAAAACTAGATCTTAGGGGCGCTTATAATTTAATTCGAATCCGTCCTGGGGACGAATGGAAAACCGCTTTCAAGACCCGCTATGGACTATTCGAGTATACGGTTATGCCCTTCGGGTTGTGCAATGCCCCCGCAACTTTCCAAAGGTTCATCAATGATATTTTTCGGGATTTGTTGGACATTTGCGTAGTAATTTATCTTGATGACATTTTGATTTTCTCAGACAACCTTGAAGACCATACCAAACATGTACGATGGGTACTATCAAGGCTTAGAACACACCGCTTATACGTTAAGCTGGAGAAGTGCGTCTTCAACCAAACCAGTATCTCATTTCTCGGCTACCAGATTACTCCCGACGGGATCCAGATGGATCGCTCTAAAGTTGAATGCATTCTCTCTTGGCCTATTCCCCAGTCCAGAAAGCTTTGCAACGATTTCTTGGGTTTTCAAATTATTACCGCAAATTTATTAAGAATTTCTCAGAAATTGTAAAACCTCTGAATGCCCTAACTAGTAAAAAAACACCTTTTACCTGGACATTACAAGCGCAGAAGTCTTTCGACGCACTCAAACTCTCCTACACCTCTGCTCCTGTTCTCCAACTACCTGATCCACAATGTCATTTCACATTAGAAGTGGATGCATCCCACTTCGCCTTAGGTGCCATCCTTTCACAACAAGCTACCCTATCTGAACCTCTACACCCAGTCGCATTCTACTCCAGAACTCTAAATTCCGCAGAGAGGAATTACCCTATTGGTGAGAAGGAGCTTCTGGCAATAAGAGATGCCTTAGCAAACTGGAGACATCTCCTAGAAGGTTCTACGCACCCTGTAATGATTCTCACTGATCATCGTAACTTACAACACCTAAAGGCCTGCAAGACTCTCTCTGCCCAACAAGTTAGGTGGAGCTTGTTCTTTGACAGATTTGATTTCCTTATATCTTACAGACCAGGGACCCAGAATTTAAAGGCTGATTCCTTATCCCGGATCAATGAAGAAGAGGTCATTGAAAGTCCTCCTTCTTCTATCATCCCTTCTAACCGATTTATTGGAATAGCCTCTTCCTTTCGAGAATTAATCTCTCAGAACACACCCAAGGATGTTTCCTCCTTACCCAAATGAACCTCAAGACAATCAGATGGTGCATGTACTTTTAAGAATAAGTTGTATGTTCCTCCCAGCCTACAACTGACACTTCTTAAACATTTACATGACTCCCCACTAGCTGGCCACCCGGGTATCAATAAGACCATACACCTCCTTAAAAGAGATTATTGGTGGCCCCATCTAGCTAAAATTGTCCATGAATACGTCAATTCCTGTCTCATCTGTGCTAGTAATAAACTCTCAAGGAAACCTCCTGTAACGGATGACCACCGCTTACAACCTTCCATCCAACCACGACAAGCCGATCTGACACACTCCGACAATATTGCATACACGATCCATATCCTTTCCCAGAATAAACGAGACAGCGCTCCGTTCTTGCTTCCAAAGATATGACAATTTATTAGTATTTTCTCAGCTTCTTATATCCAGTACAGCATAATACAGTTAATCACAGGACAATGCAATCTCCACCCCCCTATTCACTCACTGAGGATAATTCTTTAATTGGTAGCTAGACATGACGGCACCGTATTATGAATAGGGTTCAATTAACCTTGAATAGTAACACAGACATCTGTTGAATAAGTTCTCTATACAGCTTTGTCACACAATGGCAGTGAGAGTGGGTGTCTTTACATTGAATAGCCAACACCTTAGGATATTTCAATAGCCTATTATACAAAAGGTATGACTCACTGGCTGACCTGGTCATGTCATCATGACTCCTTGTGATATCTCAGTCCTGCAATATGAAGTATTATTAATGTCCCATCTCATGTAATATGAATTATGATTCACTATTAGCCACCCTATACCCAAAAGGGCACAGGGTGGATTTCGACCCAAGAGTTTTTGGTGCTGCTGGCACAAGAGTATCTCTCATCCTTCCAACGTCTCTGGGTGTCACGGGCCATTCTGTTACATCTCTCCCCTTTCGGTGGGAGACGGACACAGGAGGGAACCCCAAACGGGTTGACTCCGAAGTCCGTCAGTAGTTCCCGTCCTCCAATGCTGGTATCCATACTGTACCCCAAATAAATGGCTCCAAACTGAGCATTACTCACCCCGCCAACCTCTGCCTCTCTCAGAGAACACGCCTGCCGCTGGGGAGAAGGCAGGTTAGCTGGGCTCAGTCCATCATGCTGTTGGGGGTCTGGGCCAACTGCCCCCCCTTCCTGGGGTATACCAGTGGAGACTGAAGTCCCATCCACTGGTGCTTGGTGAAAACCCCCCGGTGCTTGCAAAGCAAAGCCGACATCCTCCTGTCCCAGTCCTGTACCATTTTCTGGGGTTGTGCCAGTGGAGACTGAAGTCCCATCCACTACCCCAGGAACCCCCTCTTCTGTTAGTGAGGAGCAGAGGCCTATGACACTCTGCTCTGTTGCCAGCTCTTCCGCTGGGTTGCTGTGAGTGGAGACCACAGTCCCATCCACTACCACAGTGTCCCCCTCTTCCGTTAGTGGAGAGCAGAGGTCCGTGACCCTCTGTTCTGTTGCCAGCTCTTCTGCTGTGTTGCTGTGAGTGGAGACCACAGTCCCATCCACTACCACAGGGTTCCCCTCTGATACTGGTCCTCTATGCTGTATTCGCATCTCTTGTACCCTTCTTTGGAATTCCTCTTCCATGGAGACTGGTATCTGCACCTCTCCTCTCTCTTTAGTTGGTGCTGCTGTGACTTCAGCTGCTGCAGCACTTCTCCTCTGTAGCAAGGTGGCATTCAGAGCCGCTATAACTCGGTCCCTGATCTCCGGTGAAGGGTTAGGACCATAACGTGTCAGTCTTATGTTAACAGCTCCATCAAATCTTGCTTCTTCGGGTGTCCTGTCTGCTACGGCGGGCCTTTTAGCTCTATCCATTTCGACCAGTTCTGCGATAATGTCCCTTTTCTTACGGTTGCTGGCCGGTCTGCCCTGGCTCTCCAGTAAGTCCATGAGGGAAGAGAGCTTCATCCGTTCATACACCGTCTCCATTGTCATGTGTCCTTGTAGCCGTCCTTCTGAAGATGGAATCATCCCACTGCTGTGCCACCAATGTAACGGATGACCACCGCTTACAACCTTCCATCCAACCACGACAAGCCGATCTGACACACTCCGACAATATTGCATACACGATCCATATCCTTTCCCAGAATAAACGAGACAGCGCTCCGTTCTTGCTTCCAAAGATATGACAATTTATTAGTATTTTCTCAGCTTCTTATATCCAGTACAGCATAATACAGTTAATCACAGGACAATGCAATCTCCACTCCCCTATTCACTCACTGAGGATAATTCTTTAATTGGTAGCTAGACATGACGGCACTGTATTATCAATAGGGTTCAATTAACCTTGAATAGTAACACAGACATCTGTTGAATAAGTTCTCTATACAGCTTTGTCACACAATGGCAGTGAGAGTGGGTGTCTTTACATTGAATAGCGAACACCTTAGGATATTTCAATAGCCTATTATACAAAATGTATGACTCACTGGCTGACCTGGTCATGTCATCATGACTCCTTGTGATATCTCAGTCCTGCAATATGAAGTATTATTAATGTCCCATCTCATGTAATATGAATTATGATTCACTATTAGCCACCCTATACCCAAAAGGGCACAGGGTGGATTTCGACCCAAGAGTTTTTGGTGCTGCTGGCACAAGAGTATCTCTCATCCTTCCAACGTCTCTGGGTGTCACGGGCCATTCTGTTACACCTCCTTTTGGTCTCTTATCCTCCATTCCAATACCAAACAGGCCCTGGGAGGTCGTCTCAATGGACTTTATAGTTGATCTTCCTCGATCAAACGGCTCAAATACTATCATGGTCACAGTCGATCTTCTTACAAAAATGGCACACTTTATTCCTTTAAAAGATTTACCAACTTCATCCGAAACAGCTACAGCTTTCATCAATAATGTCCTCAGACTACATGGCCTTCCTTCTCAAATCATTTCTGACCGGGATCTCAGTTTATCTCTAAATTCTGGAAAGCTTTATGTCTTACACTAGGAATTGACCACCGCATGTCTAGTGCTTACCACCCCCAAACTAACGGCCAGACAGAAAGGGTCAATCAGACCCTAGAACAATACTTACGTTGTTATTGTACACACTTACAAGATGATTGGTACCATCTGCTTCCCCATGCTGAATTCTCTTACAATAATGCCACCAGTTCTTCATCCAGATTTTCACCATTTTTTGCAAATTATGTTTTTCACCCACAAAGTATTCCTTCCACTATCCTCTCAAACAAAGTTCCTGCTGTAAGACAGTACCTTTCAACCCTAAAGGACACTCTGCGAATTCTTCATAATAACTTAGATGCTGCTCAGAAAAGACAAAAACGCTATTATGATGCTCACAGATCAAAACCACTTGTCTACAAGGTAGGAGACCTTGTTTGGTTATCCACCAAGAATCTACGTCTCAAAATACCCTCCAAGAAACTCGGCCGACAATTCACTGGCCCTTTCCCAATATCACATGTGATAAATCCTAATGCAGTTAAATTAACTTTACCAACCGATTGGAAAATCCACCCCTCTTTTCATGTTTCACTTCTAAAACCATTTGTACCAAACCCTTTCCCCAACAGGGATTCAGCTCCCCCACCTCCAGTTGACATTTTGGGTGAAGCTGAATATGAAGTTGAGAACATTTTGGATTGTAGGAAAAGAGGGTCTGTTTTCTAGTACTTGATACGTTGGAAAGGTTACAGTCAACTCGAAGACTCCTGGGAAGACTCTTCACACCTCCATGCTCCCCGCCTCATCAAACTATTCCATCGTAGGTACCCTAACCGACCATGTCCTACAAAGAGCACTGTGGGTGCCCCCTTGAGGAGGGGAGTATGTAACGCCACGGGCGTTCCTCTCTCTCTCTCTCCTCGGCGCTTCCTTCCTCCCCAGACTTCTGCAGTGACAGATGCGCATCACTTCCGGTGCGCACTGTTATGCGTTCCACGCTGAAACACGGAAGTGCGCCCCGGCGTGCAGCGCATTCTCCCGCGCCGCGCGCGCTATTTAAAGCCCCAGGAATGACGGCAGGATTGTTCCAATATTTTGTTGGGCACCTGCCGTCACCTGGGACCCCTCAGCGCACCCCACCTGTTACAGCAAAGGACCACTAGTTGAGCACTGGGTGGAACCCTGCTCCCCATAGACTCCAGCAACCTCCCAGCTCTCATTACCCTGCTTCCAGGAACTTTACACTGCTCTCCATCAAGCCTGCATCTAACCAGCTCCAGTATTCTAATCCTAGGATCCATCCTGCTGCAGCTTCTCTACTGGGGATAGGAGCTGACACTCTAAACGTCTGAACCGCAAGTATACTGTGTATAGACTGTGACTACAACCAGGCTAGTGCTGTGAGAAGTTTCCTTTGCTTAAATGCTATGACTTGAGGCTATTATTACCTATTAGAACTCTCTGACTGTTTAAACATACATGCTATGTACATGAAACTGTCGTTGAATACAATACTTGATGTCCGACCACTCATGGTCCGAACCTATAGGGTCATACTATTCTAATTACTAGCTTGATTCACCAACTAATCTATACTTGCTATATCTATGCCTGCTTATGATTTAACTGAGAACGCTCCCTTTTGGTTGGTTTCCATATAGAGGTTGTGATGAAATAAACCCTTAACTTTCTGTTCACACAAGAGAGTGCGGTTGTGGTTTATGCTGAGAAACCTCTTTAGCTGGAACTCCGTTAAGTTTATCTAGCGATAACGTGACCGTAACAACATCACGGCTTTTTGTCTCGAACACAACTATTTTGTGTTTCGTGACAGGTTCTATATACAAACCAATGGTACAGCCATGGGAGCCAATTTTGCGCCTTCCTACGCCAACCTCTATATGGGGTACTGGGAAGATAATTTCATATGGGCCAACAATCCGTTTGCACAATATATAGCATTTTATGGGCGCTACATCGATGATGTAGTGCTCATTTGGAGCGGTACTGTGGAACTTTTTCACTCCTTCGTTTCACACTGCAACTCCAACACTTTGGATCTGAAATTTACGTATGTAGATGATCCTTCAGAACTATTTTTTGGGGATTTGGTCCTCTACCATGAAGGCGATAGAATTTGTACCAGAAATTTCTATAAACCCACCAGTGGCAATGCATACTTACATTACACAAGCTGTCATCACCCGTCTTGGACAAATAATATACCTAATGGACAATTCCAGAGAGAAGGAGAAACTGTACAAATGATACCGATTATGAACAACAAAGTTCAGTTTTGACTAAAAAATTCTTGGAGAAGGGATATCCCTCAGCTCTAGTACAGGCCGCCCATGACAAATTCATCCAACAACCTTCAAAAACAAAGCTTCCTACAGATCCCAAAAAAACACAAAAAAATACTTTCAGGTTTATCACAGATTTTAATAACAAATACCGAACGATACAAAATATTGTCAGAAAGCACTGGCATATTTTAAAGATGGACCCGCTTTACCTTCTGTACCCCAAATTATTTTCAAAAGGAATCGCACTTTGAAAAATATTTTGGCACCGAGTAAACTCAAAAATAAAAATAAGAAGGACCAAACATCGACGGTCATAGCACATTTTGATGACCGCACGGGCATATTCCAATGTAAAAAACGTGGTTGCTTGACCTGCCAATTCATAGAACATGGGCAATCCTCGTTCTCTGATAGAGCAGGCCAGTTGTATCAGAATAATCAATTCATCACATGTTCGACCGAATACGTGATCTATGTTCTCATCTGTCCCTGTAAGATGCTATATGTCGGTCGCACCATGCGTACCTTAAGAAAACACATCGGAGACCACCGTCGCCTTATAGATAAAGGCGCTGACGAACACAGCGTACCAAGACATTTTAAGTGCTGCCATGAAAAAAAAAAATCAAAAATCTAAAAGTACTTGCCATAGAACACATACCTGAGGGCACACTTACCGCTAACGAGAGGTTCGTCTTATTATGTAAACGAGAATCCTTTTGGATCTTCAAATTATCGGCTTTATCCCCTAACGGCCTAAATGAGGGGCTTGAAATCAGTAACCTCTTATAAGAATTTAGCTCTGTTTTTTTCCCCCACATATATTTATGGATATATTCACACACATATATATATATATATATATATATATATATATATTGATTGTTATTATTATTGCATAATATTCAACAGATTTTATTTTCCGCTTTTAACAGAGAAAATCGACTTACATTTTATCAATCACCATTTATTACAATTTTTCATTCCAGTTTTTATCAATTTTTTATTATTGTTTTTATAAATGTTCTTAATATATATATACAGTTATTTTTAGCCATCTCCTCTCCTTTCTTCCCCATCTTCCTTCCCACCATCCCTATAACGTGTGTTTATGATGTTTTTAAAAGTTTCTACCAGGAAACATGTACTGTTGTTATTGCTAGCATAGCCCTTTAAGTATACATTGCTTTGCTATGCCTCATCCCATACGCATCAGTCTCCTATAAATAGTCCCTATACTGCTACACCCTAATGACCTGATGAAGGGTTAATACCCGATACATGTTGTCCTAGCTTGTAGCTTCCACACATCTACCGTTCCAGCCCGAGTTGCACTGCAAATCTGCAGACTTTACAGATCTCCACAGATCCTCTCACACATAGCTTTCAGCTCATCCACTCGGGATCCCGCCCACCTTGACTGCCTGGACCCAGCCTACGAGCCTCCACCCTATCCAGCTCCAGCTCCTTCCGAGTCCTGTCTCCACCCCTCCTGTTCAGCGTCAGTGACACTTCACGTGTAGCTTGAACGGAGCACGCGCTCAGACTGAGCCCTGAGCACAGGATTTTTTCATCATCATGCCCTCGGCTGGTATATGGACACATCTCCCCTGCATGCCCTTCCTTTCCATCTGGGACACGGTAAGCATGCTCTTCACAGTTCACCGTGGATGCATGGGCGTCCGCTGAACTTTTTCCAGGGGGGGGCATAATTTTTTATGGTCACCTATGCTCCGCTTATTTGACAATGTCATGAAGGGGAGGGGAGGGACTTAGTCATTATCCCATAAAGCGCAGATATGCAGCCTCACTGTGCTGATCAAATGTACAATACAGAAGATGTACAGTATATGTATATAGAAGGGGTGGATAGTATTGGTATATAGAGGAAGGAAGGTGGGTATATACAGCTCTATATACAGGACATATGATGTATATCTGCAATCAGTGATGATGGAGGAATACAGGAAGGAAGATGGGGGTATATAGCTGTATACAGGACAGGACAGATGATATGATCTTTCACTGACCATACCTGTATGCACTGCCCCCCTCATCTGTATATATGTCACCCCCCCCTGTACACAAACAGCCTCCTCCCTTCACTTGTACTCACAGCCCCCACTTGTAAGGTCACGGTGGTCTTCCTTCTCCCAAGTCCTGTTTCCACATGTCCATTTGAAAATACATTACCGGCATCGAAGCAAACACGAGGGCGCACATACAGGAAGCGGCCAGAGGTGTCAGTAAAGAGCTCTGTAACTGATCTTGCAACAGCTGTGGAGGCGACTGCACAAACACAGAGAGAGTCAGCACAACTACAGGAGCGAGCATGGCAGACCCTTGCCGATTTCAGGGGGGGTCACTCGCCCCCCCTTAACCCTATGAGCGGACGCCCATGCGTGGATGCCACTTAGCATTGGATCCTCCTCCTTCAGAGCGAGACTGCATGCCTGTGGGATAAGGCACTCATTCCACACGAGTGTAACTGTGTCTATATTCATGCTGTGTGTTATAGTTTGGTGACAGGCAGCCATTGGGATCAACCACGCTGCACACTGTAGATTCTGCAACAGAGACTGGAACTTTTGTACACATATATGCTTTTTAACAGACTTTTATTTGTAATTAACAGCATTTGCATGATTTTGGGACTTCCTGCAGTTGTTTGTGTTACAGCGCTTTTTTGAAGGATCACCTTGGTCTGCCTTAATATCCATACCAGACCTGAAGGGCCTTGTAATTGAATTTGGGGATACCCCACACTTTTTTTTTGTAATGAATGAATTCTCTCAGAATTGCTGGGAGCCGACAATTCATTATAGCCGCCAGTGAATTTTTAAATGACTTTTTCCTTCAGAATGTCATTTTGTGCAGGGACAGGTCTAAACACGGGAAACATGCACTTTCACATGCCCCCAGGTATGAAATTTTAAGGAATATTTCACTTTTATTGTTTCACTTTAAGCATTATTAACTCCTTCCATACAGGGCATTTTCACCCCCTTCCTGCCCAGACCAATTTTTAGTTTTCAGCGCTGTTGCACTTTTAATGACAATTGCACGGTCATGCAACACTCTACCCAAATTAAATTATGTTTTTTTCCCCCACACAAATAGAGCTTTCTTTTAGTGGTATTTGATCATCTCTGCGGTTTTTATTTTTTGCGCTATAAAACAAAAGAAGAGCGACAATTTTAAAATAAACACAATATTTTTTACTTTTTTTTTTAATACATATCACAATCTTTTTTTTCCCTCAGTTTAGACCGATACGTATTCTTCTACGTATTCTTTGTAAAAAAAAAAATGCAATAATCATATATTGATTGGTTTGTGCAAAAGTTATAGCGTCTACAAAATAGGTGATAGATTTATGGCATTTTCATTTTATTTTTTTTACTAGTAATGGCGGCGATCTGCTTTTTTTTTTGTGACCGTGACATTGCGGCAGACATATCGGACACTTTTGACACGTTTTTGGGACCATTCACATTTACACAGCGATTAGTGCTATAAAACTGTACTGATTACAGTGTAAATGTGACTGGCAGGGGTTAACACTAGGGGGCGCTGAAGGGGTTAAAATGTTCCCTAAAGTATGTTCTAACTGTAGGGGAGGGGGACTCACAGGGGGAGGAGACTGATGTGTGTTCCTCTGTACTGGGAAGACACATCAGTCTCCTCACCGCTGACAGGAGGTGGATCTGTGTGTTTACACACACAGATCCACACTCCTGCCGTGATCAGCGGTAATCGCGGGTGCCCGGCAGCAATCGCGGCCCTAAAACGCCGAGAACAAAGGACGTTGTGTGATGTCCACTCTCATCCGCAAGGGGTTGCTACCGACGTCAATCCCCTATGGCCCGGTAAGGAAGGGGTTAAAGCTGTAAGCTCTTTAGTGAAGTCCAGGAACCAGGATAGAGACTGGAGGAGCCATCAGTAGATGTAATTCAGGTGCTTGTAGCCGGGGGGGTTGGGGGAAAAAACGCCGACTTCCACCTCCGTGCACAAGCGTTGCTGGGCTGTCAGCTCGTCCGCTGGTCCGTGATGTCACTGAGACGGTGGCCGAGGAGGCACACAACGCGTTTCAGAGCATACGCTGGTTGAATGGGGGACCTGCGCGCTCCTTTGTCAAGTGTGGTTGAGGGGAAAGTTTGGAGATGTAAATATACGTATCACATGGTGGTTCACCAACCAATAGGGGAACTAGTAGTACGAGCAACATAAAAGGCGGGTCACTCTAGAGGAAGCTATTTAAAACTCTATACAAACAATGAAAATAAGAGGATAATGAAAGGGGATATAGAAGGAGAAAAGCGAGGGAGGGGGGGGGTTAAAATACTGCATTTCCGGAGGAACATATATAATACTAGGAGCATACAAAAAAGTGTATTGAATATATGACAAAAAATAATAATATTGGGAATTATTAACGCTAAAGACCTCAAAGTTGCAAGATGCGCTGAGCGCTCTATAATAGAACACTAACAGGGAATCATATATTGTAATATAAATGAATATCTTAGTGGTATTACACGAATATTTAAGGGAGAAAAAAGAATTATTAATATGAATGAAATATATAATGATATAAATAGAAGGTGGATCATGATACTTCTATGTGATATGACTAGCAGATACTAGCAGAAGTTAGGAAGACAATAGTATATAAAGACAAGGGGGAAGACCAGGGGGATTGATGGTCCGGCCAACATATAGTAATTTGTATATGTTGGCCGGACCATCAATCCCCTCAGACAGCGTTTTGGCACCCACCGCTGCCTCGTTGAAGCAGGCTGTGATGAGCACAGTGTACCACGCCACTTCCTCGAACACCATAACCAGTCTAGTGATGGCCTTCGAGTATGGGTCATTGAATCGATCCCCAAAAAATTATCCGAAGCCGAACGTTTTTCGCGTCTATGCGAGCGAGAGACATTCTGGATCTTTACCCTAAATTGTCTCGCGCCTCTTGGTCTAAACGAAGAACTAGATGTCAACACCGTCCTTTAATAAATGTTAAACATATTTCTGCCAAACACCATACCCTTTAAAAGACCCACTCTGTGTACATGGTCCAAAAACGCACTGCAAGCGTGTGGCGCACATTTGTTGCACCTTGCAGTCTTTTTTCGGCTTTATCTTTCCATATGTGTATACATGCATGCATGGGCACGCATGTGTATACATAGGGTGCGCATGCATGTAAGTGCATGAAAACATTCTTTAATTGGAGGAATGATATATTGGTCTTCCCCCTTGTCTTTATATACTATTGTCTCCCTAACATCTGCTAGTATCACATAGAAGTATCATGATCCACTTTCTATTTATATCATTATATATTTCATTCATATTAATAATTCTTTTTTCTCCCTTAACCACTTGCTTCCCCGCATACAGTCAAATGACGGCGGCAAAGGGGATCTGAATATCCCAGCTGCCGTCATTTGACGGCATCATCTTCTCCGGCCACTGGGGGGTGCGCGTCCCCGAGATGCCGGCAGTTTTAGAGCAGGGACGTGGAGCTCTGTGTGTAAACACAGAGCTCCACGTCCTGTCAGGTAGAGGAGACTGATGCTGTGTCCTTTGTACATAGGGACACAGCATTGGTCACCTTCTCAGTCAGTCCCCTCCCCCCACACAGTTAGAACACACCCAGGATACACATTTAACCCCTTCATCACCCCCTAGTGTTAACCCCTTCCCTGCCAGTCACATTTATACAGTAATTAGTGTGTTTTTTATAGCATGATCGCTGTGTAAATGTGAATGGTCCCAAAAATGTGTCTCAAAAGTGTCCGATGTGTCCGTCGCAAATATCGCAGTCCTGACAAAATTCGCTCGCAGATCGCCGTATTACTAGTAAAAAAAAAAAAATATGTCAGAAGTCTACTTATATAGCCCTTTATTTTGACTAACATTACACCTTTGCGCAAACCAATTACTATACGCTTATTGCGATTTTTTTTTTACCAAAAGTATGTAGAATACATATCGGCCTAAACTGAGAAAAAAAAAAATAATAAAAAAAAATGGGATTTTTATTATAGCAAAAAGTTAAAAAAATATTATGGGCCAGATTCAGGTACATTGGCGCATATTTTGACCGGAGTAGCGCACCTCCTTTTACGTTAGACCGGCGCAATGTAGAGGCGCAATCACCGTATCCTCGTAGTATTTGCGCAGAAATTTGCGCCGGTGCAACGTAATTTCCGAGGCGTTAAGGCGGAGTAGTAATTCAAATTGGGAAGGACGTGGGCGTGTTACATTGAAATGAGCCGTGACCACATGCAAATGAAGGGCCGGCGGATCACGCATGCACACATGAAGCAGACCATGGTCAGCACCTCTGTGCGCGAATGCTCAAAACTCGGAACGGCGCAATCAGTGTGAAATTGGGAAGTAGACCCGGGCAACTTAGTGAGCTACGCAGAGAGCTTAAATAGACAGACACAAACGCCCTTCCTTTGCAAAAGTACATCCCTTTGTATCCCTCCCTATACACCGGTGCTTTTTTCTGTTGTTTATTAGCTTTTGTTTGTTTGTGACGTGTCTTTGATATATTCGGTGACTGTTTTGGATAGTGTTTTGCAGAGTGATTTTTGTCTTTTCTGTGTTTTCTTGCTGGTCATTTTTTTTTTGGGGGGGGTTCTGTTTGTGAATGATTTTTGGAATGTGGGGGTGACATTCCTGCCGGAAAAGGGGTGTCACCCTCATTTGTGGTGGAGAAGGATTCCCCAGGACCAGGGAGAAGTGATCCCCAGGTCCATGTGAACGGTGTATGAATGTACAGTGACGTGTCGTGGCTCACAAGTCCTGCATGGTGGGCTTGTGCTAATCCAATTTGATGAGGATGTTGATGTGTCTGTGTAGGGGACCACAGTGGTGTGCATGCATGCATTCTCATTGTGCCATGATTAATGTGTTGTGTGTTTAACGTGCAAAGATGCCTAATGTGAGCTGTCTCCTGGCTGCTCTTCCCTCAGAAGACGGGGTAGTCTCGGTTAGGGGGATTTGCTTGGTTCGGGGGTCAGGTCATCACGTAAGTCAATCTCCGGCCCTTACTCACTGCGAAGTTGTGCAGCATGCAACATGCACACGATGATCTGCATACAAAGTTTGGGGAATTCAACAGAGGGTACCATAGGGGCTTCCGGATAGGAGTCATGAGATGGGGTCCCAGTGCATATGCAGAGTCACCCTGAAGGGACAGGAGGATGTTAGTAGTGCATGTGCCCCTTGTGATTTCAGCATCATGGGGGGACAGTCATGCCTGCCACCCATGTCACTCACAACCAGCCAGCTGTCCCCATACATGTTCTGTTCAAAATCTGTGGGGGATGGGGCTATGATTGTATATGTAGCTGTCATGCGGTTTGTCATGGGTTATGTCATGAGGTTGGGCTGGTTGTGTGTCCTCCTGCAGGGTTGTGGTTAATTCCATGATGGCATGAGGGTAAATCTGAAGATGCGAGACACCTCACAGAATGCAACTATGCCAAAGATGTCTATGCTGTGTGTGGATATATCAATGTGAAGAGTGAGGGGCTTGTATCAGATAAGAATATTGTATTAGATTAGATTCTTATATCCATCAAGGTTTTAAAGGGCTATTGAAAGATAGTGAGACCGTGTTTGTAATTTGTATGTATGTTATGTATTGATGTATATATGTATGTATATATTTTTTTGTAATGTTTATAAAAGCAAATAAAAAGTTTTTGGAAAAAAAAATCCTCTCCCGTGCCCTCCTCCGTGCCCTCCTCCGTGCCCTCCTCCTTCTTTGCTCATCTAAAGTTAGTAGTATAGCTATGAGCAAGGATGCCCCTGTTGCTTTAGCTGACATGTAGACGGATTGTCTAATTTTATATCACCTTTTATATGGACTAATTTTAGACAGGACGTGCAGCTGTTGCGCACAGCGCGTAGCCTGCGCTGCACCAACTTACTTTTGTGGATCCCCCTAACTCCCTTATTTGCATATTTGACTAGCAATGGTGTGTCTAGCGCAGTTTTGCGTGCACGGATGCGCCGGTCTACCAAAATTACGCCGGTCGAAAAAAATTTTGATTTCATGCGTATATCGTTTTGGGGGTGCGGCGCATCGATACGCATGCGCAGATTTAGACTTACGCCGCGCATCTCCTGTAACGCCGGCGTAATGGCTCTCTGAATCTGGCCCTATGTTTTTTTTTCAAAATTGTCGTTCTTTTTTGTTTATAGCGCAAAAAATAAAAACCGCAGAGGTGATCAAATACCACCAAAAGAAAGCTCTATTTGAGGGGAAAAAAAAGGACGTCAATTTTGTTTGTGAGGCACGTCGCACGACCGCGCAATTTTAATTTAAAGCAACGCAGTGCTGAAAGCTGAAATTTCGCCTGGGCAGGAAGGGGGTATATGTGCCCAGTAAGCAAGTGGTTAAATATTCGTGTAATACCACTAAGATATTCATTTATATTACAATATATGATTCCCTGTTATTGCTCTATTATAGAGCGCTCAGCGCATCTTGCAACTTTGAGGTCTATAGCGTTAATAATTCCCAATATTATTATTTTTAGTCATATAGGCAATACACTTTTTTGTATGCTCTTAGTATTATATATGTTCCTCTGGAAATGCAGTATTTTACCCCCCCCTTTTTTTCCTTCTATATCCCCTTTCATTATCCTCTTATTTTCATTGTTCCTCTGGCTTCCTCTAGAGTGACCCGCCTTTTATGTTGCTCGTACTTCTAGTTCCCCTATTGGTTGGTGAACCACCATGTGATACGTATATTTACATCTCCAAACCTTCCCCTCAACCACACTTGACAAAGGAGCGCGCAGGTCTCCCATTCAACCAGACCTTTTTCCCATGTAATTTTTCTATACCAATCTAACTCTCATTTGATGTCATATTAGTGTTATATTTATTTATTCTTATATTACTTTGATCGATTTAAATAGACACCAGAGCGCTGTAATCCTATACTATTTGACTCATAATGTAGAAGATGATTAGATTCTAGCGGTCAAAAAGAAGATGACAGATTTAGAAGACCGTGCAAGGAGGAATAATGTGAAGCTGAGGGGAGTAACAGAATCCATTATGTCAGCAGACCTCCGGAAATATGTACAGCAATTCATCTCCGCACTGCCAGATACACCAGAGGGAGGTGATTGTAGATGGCTTACCTAAACCCAAGCATTTGCCAGACAAGGTACCGAGAGATGTAATAGTCTGCATTCATTTCTTCCACGTGAAGGAGGATCTGATGATACGCCAGGAAAATTCCCCTCTGCCTGACCCATATGCAGACATTTCTGTGTTCTCTGACATCTCGCAGCACACTATGCTGTCTCGCAAGAATAAGAGAGAATAAGACTTATGCCATCACTAACTTGGAAAATCGCCTCAACTTGGCCTCAACTTACCGGGGATACAGTAAGGTTTTGGGGGGGAAGATCAAAAATACTAAGCATCAAGGTAGAGTTAAAGCTAACAAGACAGTTGGGTTAAAATGAGCACAAGGACCAGAGGAGCGAGAGGAGGGGCTACATCAACCCCCCGATTAAGTCAAATATTTGGCCGGGGGAGTGAGGGGATAAAAGCGTAAAGTGAGCGGTGAAAAAAACACCCAGTTGAAAAGGGAACAAGGGAAAAAAAACACAAGTAACGAGGGAAAAGAAGAAAAATCCAGTTAAAGAACGGCTCGAAAAACTGACCGAGAGGACCGAAAGAAAAAGAAGAAAAACGGAAAAGTCACTGGGCAACGGTACCGAAGATGGCATCCCAAAAAGGACGTTTGTCTGACGACCTAAAAATCCAGTAAACGGGGGCGGAGGAGAGTTACAGTTATCGGGAGTGCTAACGGTGAGGCTGGACACGGCGATGGGGGGGACAATGTTTTAATAAGCGGAGAGTAACC